>BQNB010045390.1:0-44306 GCA_026074375.1 Tanacetum coccineum
GCACTCGTAGAGGTGACCATTTAGTCACTTTGTTTCATAACATTTGCTGGTATTTTCGAGGGTTAGTTTTCTTATTTTCCCTATTGTTTATTTATTATGTGTGTTAATCATATGCTCCCTACTTGATCCATATCCGCTGCGTACTCGTAGTGTTAATGGTTAACTAGTTATCAAATCCAACACTAATATCTTATTCTTACAACTTCGTATAGTTAACTTGCAGCCCACTTGATAGACTATAACCATAACTATATTTAAACCCTAACGCCAAAAATGTATATCAAGTTACCGAGGGCTATTACAATCGTAATAAGTAACAAGGGCTAGGCATAAACACTAAAGTATAACCAACTTAGGAAATATTATAGTTTTTAAATTTGCTAATCAGAAATAAAATTGCATCAAGTGGTTATAAAAATAATGACAAAGTTCTTTTGCATATATAAATTAAAGGCTTTTACGTTAGGTATGGACTGTTGGAATTTAACAATCAAGTTAACCATTAACTCTTACGAGTACACAGCGGATAGATCTAGTCTAGTACAAACAATTAACATACATATAAAACACAACAAGGAATGAAAAAGGGTACATAGTATACATACCCTTGTAGTCAACAGCAAATGGTTATGGAACAAGTGACTAAGTGGTCACCTCTACGAGTGCTCACACAAACACGTAAACAATCACGCCCGGATGCTAGTCCTACTTCACGTATAAACCAATACAACCTTTGTATTCCAATACCCGAGATCCTGATCCGAAAACAAAACTAAAAAAACTAGTTTTCTGTTCTGTTCGATATCTGCTATTCACCTGAGGAAAAAATGCAGTGTTGTCCGATATCGAATGACACTATCAGATCTGTGTTTCTTGTTTTTGTCCGAGAACGATCAGAACCTTCACCACAAGAGTTTCTGATCAAAAATATGCCACAGAACCAGTAAACCTTGAACCCTTGGCTTCCTATAGATGTTGTGGGATCACTAAGACTTGCTAATCACTTTGGATCTAATCGAATTCAATTGATAAGCAAAAGGGTAAAACCAAAAACTAAAGAACCCTAACTAAGGGTGTTTGTATTCGGCTGATATAATGAAAAGGAAAGAGAGGTAGCTTTTGTGTGTTTCTTGGCTGTGTATTTTGTGGCTTTTGAGCTAGGGGTGAGGGGTTATATACCCCTCAAACCCTACTAATGATAAGGCACATAAAACACTCCAAAACCTACACAACTCTTCTTCCCCTTATCCCCTCGATACAATGAACCAAGACACCCACTAGAACCTTCTCTCTACTGGAAATTTGATTATGACAACCACAAGGCTCTTGTCTAGTCATTCTTTGTCTTAAGGTTCACATTTAGAAACATACGTGAAGTCTAAACGCGCTTTATGCGTTTAACGTGTGTGCCCCTAATAGGCTCACACACTTCTAGTCGTACGTGGCTAATCCAATAACATATAATCCCAACAGCTCCAACTTGGGAGTCCTTGAGTAAGTAAGCAGGACAACCCATATACTAACGACGGAAATGTCTAGCAAAACTCACATTCGTTGTTTAAACTAGAAATGTCTGAGATTAAGTTTCATAACCATTCTCAATAGCATGGATATTTATCTATTGCTATTTATCATCCTTTGTTCAAATACCGTTAAACCATGGATATGGATCCTAACTCATTCCATATAGTTTAACCATTTTGATTCTCGTTATAGAATTTAATTTAGATATACCAAATGTAATCAAGAATCATCAAGCATTACCCTTTTGGATTTGGCCAAACAATTATCTGATTAATTCTAGAGAGGCGCCAAGGTATTATTCTGCACATCAAGTGGAGAAACAAAATTCTTCTTGAATTCATGTGTTGATGAATGCTGTCTGCTTCACATCACTTCCAATATATAGCCTTTATAACTTACCAATTTACAGGACAACGTTGACTTAGAATTAAAAAGTGATATCCCACACATACTATATTTGTGTCTTGTATTCATCAAGTTTAAGGATGACTTAACTAAACCATTTTCAAAAATTTTACTTATGACAACGGATCCATAAAGTAAACATTCGAAGGTTGGGGTGTCCAATACACATCCCTTGTGAGTAACATATGAGTTTGGTGGGAATCATCCATATATTCAAAGAATATAGCCAACACTCACATTTACCTTATGTAACAATACTCTCATATTGTTAACCGACAATAGACATATTTAGAATGATAAATCATTCAAGGATTAAATATGCAAATATAAGATAAACAATTATTATATGAATGAAAACAAATACCAAGTATCTTTATTCATTAGAAAATAAAATTGTCTTACAATCCTAATTATCCAGATACTAATAAAGCACATATTTACATGAGACTACTAGCTGGAAGCATTCTAATATTCCTAGTGTGTTCTGAATGCTTTAGAAAGGCTAATGCTTTAGTAAAAGGATCAACTAAGTTGTCATATGTGTGAACTTTTTCTAACTTTATGTCGCCATATTCAATAACTTTACGAAGGTAGTGAACTTTGGCACAAAAATGTCTAGCACCTTTAGTGATTCCTGATTCATTAGCTATAGTGATTGCTCCAGTATTATCACAATACATATTTATGGGCTCTTCAATTGTGGGAACAACACCAAGCCCAGAAATGAATTTTCTAACCCAAACGGCTT
Source organism: Tanacetum coccineum (assembly GCA_026074375.1). Taxonomy (NCBI): domain Eukaryota; kingdom Viridiplantae; phylum Streptophyta; class Magnoliopsida; order Asterales; family Asteraceae; genus Tanacetum; species Tanacetum coccineum. The sequence goes on from BQNB010045390.1 coordinate 2,678, forward strand.
CCTTAGAAGCATCATAGGCAGCAATATACTCAGCTTTTGCAGATGAAGTTGCGAAAATGCTTTGCTTGGCACTCTTCTAATCAACAAACACCCCATTCAAAACGAAACACTATCCAGTCTGAGACCTTGAGGTCTCAGCAGCTTTCAGATATCCAGCATTCAGTATAGTAGAAACCCTGAGGCTCTCTATTTTAGATCACTCGTAAACTAGAAAACATGTCCTTAGTATTCCTGAATTTTCAGATTGTTCTTAAAGTAGGCCAGTGAAGATCACTGGATTCTGTTGGAATCGGTGGTTATGTTCTGAAGCGATCGAAACTTCAGGGTGAGTACATCTCACCGCCATACATATAGAACCCACAGTGAGGCATTATGAAAAACATTTTGCATGCGCTTCAACTCAGCAGGTGTTGAGGCACCTTGTGATTTACTCAATCTAAGCTTATCTTGCATGGGGATACTTCTACGTTTGGAATTCTCCATGTGATATCGCTTTAAGATTTTTTCGATATAAGCACTTTGACATAAGCCAATTAACCGCCATGGATATATTCTATATGTTCTAGTTCCAAGAATATATGCAAACTTCACCTAAAATCTTTATAGCAAAACACTTTCCAAGTAGGATTTTACATCTTGTAACATTGAATGTTGTTTCCCATGATCAATATGTCATCGACATACAAGATTAGGAAAGTGACATTACTCCCATAGCCATTTAAGATATACACATGGCTCATCAGCATTTTGCCTAAAAAATTTTTTTATTTCATCTGCAAAAACGCTTTTTCCATTGCCTTGATGTTGCTTAATCCCATAAACTGAAAAGCTTTAGCTGCATACTCGGTTTGGATATTTTGGATTGACAAACATTCCAGGTGCTCCATGGTAAACCTCTTATTGAGATATATATTGAGGAAGGCAGTTTGACATCCATTTGCAAATCTCTAGTCATAGTACGAATCTTATTGCGCTAATGACTGCAAAGGAGGAAGGTTTCCCATAATCAATCCCTAGGGTTTGAGTATAGCCCTTTGCCATAAGACGAGCTTTATAGGTGTGTACAGCTCCATCCATGTTGGTCTTTTTCTTAAAGAGCCACTTGCTACCAACAGTTTTGCCATTAGGAGGAAGTTCAACTAAGACCCAAACTTCGTTGTCTTTCATGGATTGCATTTCCACATTCATAGCATTAAGCCATTTATCAGACTCAGGGTATCTTACAATGCAAGCTTTATAGTTAGCGGGTTCCACGAGATCCCCTAACTCATGTTCCTCAGCTTTGATGTATACGCACATGCGATTGTGGGCCGTCGTGTCTTTTGTGGGACCTTACGAATGGGAATGTTATCACCTTTGAGTTCATCTATTTCTAGATCATCATCTCATGATTTAAGCTGTGTCTATAGAAGGATGGTTCTTCTTCTTGACTCATTTCAAGATCTTTTAGGACTTCCCTCTTGCTTCTTGATTTTACAGACTATTCTCTAGGATTCCGCATTCCGAGCAACAAGGACGCTGTTCTCGGGTGGGTAGTAGGAAAAAAATAACCTTTTGTTTCCTTTGGGTATCCTATGGAACGATACACTTAATAGATCTGGTTCTAACTGGTTGTCTTGGTTAGAGGATCCTCGCTTAACAAGTGCCTCACACTAGACTTTTAAGTAAGACAGCTTAGGGGCTTGCCCATGCCATACTTCGTATGGTGTCTTTTCAACCTTCTTAGTTGGAACCATATTTAGAATGCGTGCAATAGTCTTAAGAGCATAATCCCAAAAGGACTTTGGAAGAGTTGTTTGACTCATCATGGATCAAACCATATCTAGTAGGGTTCTATTTCTCCTCTCTAACACACCATTGTGTTGTAGAGTGTAAGGAGGAGAACAATGGGCGATAATCCCATGATCCTTTAGATGATCCAAGAACTCTTGACTTATATATTCTCCCCCCACTATCCTGTAGTGAGATTTTATGGTTCTTCTACCGAGTGATTTTTACTTCCTTTTGAAACAAAAATAAATTTGAATGTTTTAAACACTTCTTGTTTATGTTTCAACATGCTAAATATATCCATAACGACTGAAGTCGTCAGTGAATAGGTGACGAAGTTGTTTGCTCCTTTTTTTGAATGATCTTAAGGGTCCACATACATCGGTATGTATTAGTCCAAGATAAGTCTTTGGCCTTTTCCATTTGATGTGTGTAAGGTTTTCTTGCCATCTTCCCGACATACAATGGACGCGTTTTTCAAAAGCCTAAGGTCAGGTTGAATTGAGATAGTCCATGTGTTGCAACTTTTCAATGCGTTTCTTTGTAATGTGTCTAAGACGACATTTTGCCACAGGAGCATAGTCCATGTCTTGCTTGGCTCTTTTGTTGGCATTACAGATATTAGAAACTTTCATTTGCTAAGATTTAGACAAAATCAATTTCAAAATTCCCATCCCTTGGGATACGCACTAACAAATAAAACCATGTTATTCTAGAAAACTTGAATTGTTTATTCACGAAGCGGTAATAACACCATCTTTCGTACCAACCTGTGGAACTGGAAATTACTCCTCTATATAGAAGGAGACAATGACAAATTATTCAAAACAATAACTAATCGCTAGGGAGGAGATAATCAAAGTGCCAATTGCTTCCACAACTTCACGTTGACCATTGCTCCACGTACAAGCTAAGAGCCCTCGACTTTCAGTTCTACTTACCCTTAGACCCTGCGTCTGTATTACAATGTGAGTACCACAACCCCTGGTCATAGGATCATGATTATTAAGGAAAGTATTGAGTTCTATAGCGAAAGATACCTGAACCACCAGCTCTAGAAGTTGCGTTCTTTTTCTTCTTCAGCAACTCAGCTAAATACTGAGGACAGTTCCTCTTCCAGTGTCCTGTCTCACCACACTCATGAGTGCGGGATCTTCCCTCTTGGATGGAGGGGGAATCTTGGGCTTGGGAGCATAAGCGTGCTTATTTTTTCCATTCCCTTGATTTTGTCCCCTGGCAGCCATTTGGAGTTGCAGATTTTTGTGCTTTTTACCTTTCTGGACTTTACCCGCTCGAATAGCATGCAGAGCAGGAGCGTTGTTTGTGGGAGAGTAGAGTTTGATCATAGAGCTTTAGCATAGTATGCAACTCGTTAAACTGTCTTCCAGGCTATGCATATTATTATTCTGCCAAACATCAAATTCCTTGCGTAGGACCGATTAAAATACAGACTAACAGCTAGGCCCAAGTGTCACTGGGTGCCCAAACGCTCTAGTTTGTCAATATAGCCCTTCATTTTTAGAACATACGAGTAACTGTCCTGTCTCCTTTTCACTGTTGTGAAGAGTGAAAATCTCGCGTAGTCTGAAGAAGCTTCTGCTCAGCTTGTTGAGCGAATAGAGTCTTTAACTCCTGTAGCATGTCATAAGCATGGAGGTTTTCCATATTTCATTGGATTTTTAAATCCATGGTCATGAGCATAAGTCTATCAATCTCTTTTGATCCTTTCACCCAAGCAGTATGAGCTGCAAGGATTTTAGGAGCAACTTGCTGACCTGCAGGTGCTACAGGAGCAGGAGGAAGTGGATGCTCTAGGTAATTCAACTTATCCTCAATTGATAGTACAATCCTAAGTTGTCGATACCAATCAATAAAGTTAGGTCCAGTCAGTTTTTGTTCTCGAATGAAGCCCCTGAAGACCGAATTTGATAGTGTCGAGGTTGTCATCTACAATTAGATAAAGTTAAATTATTAGTATTGTCGATAATTTAAATTCTTGAGTGAATTAACTACCCAATTATCTAATAAGACTAAGATCCAACTTGACCTCCCAACTTTTTACAGAAGGTCTGACGAAAACGTGTAAACTAGTAGGGCGAAGATGTAATCGACGAGCGTTAATTGCATTGGAATGCAACTCTTAGATTTTCGAGGACTAGTGACATTCAGTAACTCTTCAGAGTAATGTCAAAAGCATTTTTGGTTCATCTTATGCCTCGGGGTCCGAGAGTCTCACCAGTACTCGATTTAAGTCCACCTAAAAAGATAAGGTGCGCAAATTAACATTAGATTTGACCTTATGAAAAAATTCGCCCATGGGTTGGCTAGGCACTGAGTCTGACCAGAGAGGTCAAGCCAAATACACATGTTCTATTTTTGGCTGGCATAGACTTAAAATTTCATATAAGAGTATACACATAAATGTGACAAAACGTGTACAAGAAGCATGCAAAACAACTTGTAGCACAAAGTTAAGAAAAACATTTATTTGTTAAACCTTTTTGGTATAGACATCATTTTGTCAAACTGTTCTCGGTACTCCATTTGGGACTCACAAAGATCTGAGAAAACAGGTCAGCGCGAAGACGTATTTAAAAACTGACTTCATTTTGGGAATCTTACTTCAACCCGCCTTAAATTCTTTATAGTTTGGTCCATAAATGGGTGAGCCGTACTTCAATTGACTAATGATGCTATTTGTATGTTTAGAACTCCCTTTTGTTAACTTAGTTTTATTGTTTGCCATTATGGTGGGGATTACAAATTGATCTAACCCTATAGTGTTACTCCTACTTGGTCAGAGACACAAGTAATTCCAATTAATTCCCTCATTGCCAAAGCATGTATGGGGCGGGAGAAAATTAAGATCAATTTCAACCCCAGACTTGCGCTATAAAACTAAAGCTTTCACAATAAATCAAAATTTCTTAGTTTAATGTCCGTATTAATATCTCCAAAAACCGTTCTCGTAAATAACACAAACTGAGTCACAAGGAGTTATAATTTACGTGTGTAATATTAGACATGTTTTAATCCAAGTTTCTTTATAAGTTGTAAGTCCGTTTTCAAGAGTTTCATAAAGTCTCATATGCAAATATTGATTCATCACATGGCATACCACATATAAGCAATCAAAACCAACTAAAAAAGGGATTTAATATTGCGGAACAAACTATTATATGAAAGCGTAAATACACATAATGCCTCGAGTGCTCAAACGAGTCTTCCCAATTGAGAACCATAAGTTCTCACTAGGTTTTTGCTAAAGTGCCTAGATCGCCACATCCTCATATAATATGATTGCAGAGTCATATAGCCGAGATTATAACAAGAATTTAATCATCATGAAGCTTAATTTAACATTTATTTATGATCTATTTCTTCTTTTTATTAAAATTCATATGTGTTGATTCTAGGGTTGGTTATACTTATTTATGCAAGGATTGCATGGTTTGCCTTATTTTCAATAAAAACAATAAAATAAAACCACATTTACATGCAGCCCTAGCGTGTTTATATCGTATGTAATTTCATAATTACTAAACGAGTTGGCTCTGATACATAATGTTGGAATTTCAACAATCAGTTAACATTAACTTCTTATGAGTAGCATCGGATAGATCTAGTCTATAAAACAATTTAACATACACTATAAAACATAACAAGGAATGAAGAAGGGTAATATAGTAGTACATTCCCTGTAGTTAACAACTAAATGGTTATGAAACGGAGGTGACTAAGTGGTCACCTCTACGAGTGCTCACACAAACACGTAAACAAGCACGCCCGGATGCTAGTCCTACTTCACGTATAACCAATACAACCTTTGTATTCCAATACCCGAGATCCTGATCCGAAAACAAAACCAAAAAAAAATAGTTCTCTGTTTGTCCGATATATGCTAGTCACCGAGGAAAACATGCAGTGTTGTCCGTTATCGAACTACACTATCAGATTTGGATTTCTTGTTTTTGTCCGAGAACGAGCAAAACCTTCAACCTCAAGAGTTTTCTGATCGAAATAACACGCCATAGAACCAGTAAACCTTGAACCCTTGGCTTCTATAGATGTTGTGGATCACTAAGACTTGCTAATCAACTTTGGAGCTATCGAATTCAATTGATAAGCAAAAGGGTAAAACGAAAACTAAAGAACCCTAACTAAGGGTGTTTGTATTCGGCTGATATAATGAAAAGGAAAGAGAGGCAGCTTTTGTGTGTTTCTTGGCTGTGTATTTCGTGGCTTTTGAGCTAGGGGTGAGGGGTTTATATACCCTCAATCCTATATTGATAAGGACATAAACACACTCAAGCCTACACAACTCTTCTTCTCCTTATCCCCTAGATACAATGAACCAAGACACCCACTAGAACCTTCTCTCTACTGGAAATATGATTGTGACAACCACAAGGCTCTTGTCTAGTCATTCTTTGTCTTAAGGTTCACATTTAGAAACATACGTAAAGTCTAAACGCGCTCTATGCTTTTAACGTGTGTGCCCCCAATTAGGATCACAACCCTTCTAGTCGTTCGTGGCTAGTCCAACTTACCATATTCCAAACAGGACATTTAGAGTCATTCTTATTTATATGGATGAAGTTATGTAGTTGTAAGCCTGCTTTTTTAGTCCGGTAGGCAAGATAAGTATAGGCATCAAAGTATTGACTACTTTTAAATTTCCAGAAGAATAAAACCGGTTGAAACTCGTTTAAGAGTTAGATAGATTGCTTATTGGTATAATCATCTCATACACTCTTTAATATAAATTAGTTGTCAGCCTGCTTTTTCTCACCCTGAATAGGCGGCTAAGCATAGGCATCAAAGCAGTTAGGTAAATGCTTATTTGTAACAACCAATCTCACACACTCTTTAATTAGTTTTCTCAGGTCCATCAAACACTTTTCTCAGGTCCAAAAGACAATTTTACTAGCTAAGGATGAAAAAATTAGAAGTTACGAGATACATCAGGTGTATATTGCACATTGGAAGTTTATGTTTTATGTAATCTGTTTGCATTATTGGCTCAAGCACTCTTTTTTTTCTTTTTCTTTTAAGTAAGCTTGGAGTTCCTATTAAGACAACCATTTCAGCGAATGTTCTTGAAGAAGCCTTAAACGGAACTGTCACAGTTAGAACCCTTCCAATAGGATCGTCTGTTTGGGTTTTAACTGATTCATATGCACTGGAGCGAATAATGTAGATGTCGAGTGTGTGGAAGCACCTTATGTATGTCCTATCGTAACCCTGTCCAGAACACTTTGCTTACTTATTCTGATACCCGTGAAGGACATTTGTCGCCGAATTGTTCTCATAACGCGATGTATGCATTTATGATATGTTGTTACTTAGGTTGACGTGTTTAAGCGGTTTAAGTAATACTAATTGTAGACATCGCGCTGATGATGATGACCATCCAATGATTATGCTTTCTAGAGGTACTAATAATGGACAACCTTGCCCTTCAATCGTAAGTTGGCTACAACGTCTTTCATTTTCTATTTTTCCACCACAGTCGATGTAATCGAGTTAGACCTCAGCCCTCTAGAATCCGTAATGAATTTTGCAGCCCAGTATTGCCCATCAGGGACTTTTTTAAACATATCATGGAACCTTCTATGCCATATATTGTTTATAAGCATCCATCTTTGTACATTTATGTTGAAAGTAACAAGTAATATTAGTCTTATTCGTTCTAAAGATAGGCCTAAACTCTTTTTTTGTTGTTCGCATCTAACATAAATTAACGTAAAACCCCGTGCTCCGCAGTGGAGCGCGGGTTGAAAACATTGTTTACACAATACTCCGTAACGAGCATAAAGTTACTTTTTTAATAAGGTTACTTGTTACTACTTAAAATTAGTGATCTATTCAAAACCCGGATCGGATCGAAAAAAATCAAATCGTACCAAAACCGGTTTAGCTCAAAACCCTGAATCGAGGACCGGACTAATTCTTCAGTCGATCCGTTCCAAGAAAACATAATGATCGCGTATACGTAAGACTGAATTGGACCGAACAAGACCGAAGACCGGATATTAGGTAATGTATGAACCAAGTACCGGAATAAAACAAGTTCGATCCAGTCCGATTGATTCGGTTCATGCCGGTTTATTGATTCAGTCCGGTCCGGTCCATGGTCCGTTATACTTAGCCCTGCTTAAAACAAAGGAAATAAGAATTATTACAAAATAAGCAAAAGTACCCGCGCGTTGGTGCGGGATTGGTATGCTTTCGTTGGTGCGGGGTGGGTATTTTTTTTTTAATTGGTGTCGACAATTATTTTTTTTAGGTTTTTTTTATCAAGCAAAATTGCCCGCGCGTTGTGCTTGGGGCTCATGTTTAATAGTTTTTTTATGGCTTATGTGTTGGGTCTCATGTCGCGGGTATTTTTTGATCTGATTAAATCAGTACTTTTGTAATTTTTTTCCTATTTTGTGCCGAGCAATTTTTTTTATACTGGGTTTATTTTTACGGTCTTTTTTTGGGTTTTTGTTTTTTTTTTTTTGTTTTTGGTTTTTTTTTTATTTTTTGTTTTTTTTTTTGCATGTTTAATAGTTTTTTTATATGGTCTTAATGTCTTGTGGACCTCATGTCGCGGGTTTTTTGTGTATGCGTATTAAATTTTTTTTTAATAAAATCAGTACTTTTGTAAAAAAAATTTCCTATTCTGTGCCGAGCAATTTTTTTTTATATTGCCTACTTAAAAAAAAACTTATGTGTTGGGTCTCATGTCGCGGGTATTTTTTGATCTGATTAAATCAATACTTTTGTAATTTTTTTCCTATTTTGTGCCGAACAATTTTTTTTATATTGGGTTAATTTTTTCGGTCTCATGTTTAATAGTTTGTTTTTTTATATGTGCTTATGTGTTGGGCTCATGTCGCGGGTATTTTTTTATCTGAATAAATCTGTATTTTTTGTAATTATTTTCTTATTTTGTGCCAAGCAATTTTTTTTATATTGCCTACTTTAAAAAAAAGCTAAATGGGTCAGCCCAAATTAAGAGCCCAATGGGCCGGCTTACTAAGCCCACACAAAGTCAAACCTTCGGTCTTAAAAAAAAGCTAAATGGGCCAGCCCAAATTAAGAGCCCAATGGGCCGGCTTACTAAGCCCACACAAAGTCAAACCTTCGGTCAAATGTGTGCCGAACAATTTTTTTTATATTGGGTTAATTTTTTCGGTCTCATGTTTAATAGTTTTTTTTTATATGTGTTTATGTGTTGTGCTCATGTCGCGAGTATTTTTTTATCTGAATAAATCTGTATTTTTTGTAATTATTTTCTTATTTTGTGCCAAACAAATTTTTTTATATTGCCTACTTTAGAAAGAAAAAAAAAAGCTAAATGGGTCAGCCCAATGGGCCGGCTTACTAAACCCACACAAAGTCAAACCTTCGGTCAAATGTTTGCTCTATAGTATAGACGAGGGGGTAATTACCCCGCGCGTTGCCGCGGGAGTTAAGTTTTTTGCATTGTTGTTGTGCAAGTTTCGGTTTGGTAAATATCAATATTGGTCTCATTTTATTCGTGGTTCAGAAGCATTTATGTCCGTATATTTTTTATTTAAAAAATTTATGTAAAAAAGTTGCGAATAAAAGAAACTTGAGGGGACTTTTTTATTTTTTTTTTTAAAATTTATGTAAAAAGTCGTAACAGTTAAAAGTTGAGGTTCGTTTTGTATATATATATATATATATTTTTTTTTTAGTATGGGCCAAATTTTGGGCCGGTACTGTAGCACTGTAGCAACACAAATGTAAAATTTTATTTTTTTATTTTTTATTTTTTTTGCGAATTTATTTTTTTAGTCTCATGGTGTAAAATGACACTGTTTAAGTCAATTCGGAAATGTTACCGTGGATATTTTTTTATCTGAATACGTCGGTACTTTTGTAACATTTTTTTCCTCCCTATTTTGTGCCAACTAATTTAAAAAAAATAAAATAATAATAAAAAAAAAAACTAATTGGGCCGGGCTAAATTTTTTGGGTTTTTTTTGCCCAGCACCGTAGCAGTGCGGTCAAATGATAGTCAATTCAGAAATGTTACGTGGTTATTTTTTTATGTCATGCGTCGGTACTTTTGTAACATTTTTTTCCTCCTTATTTTGTGCCAACAAATTTAAAAAAAAAAAAAAAAAAACTAATTGGACCGGGCCAAATTTTTAGGCTAAATTTTTTGGGCTTTTTTTTCCAACACTGTAGCACTATAGCAGTTGGGTTCAAATGCTTAGTATTTGAGATTGGTATTACAGGTAGATACTATAGAGTCAAATTAACCAAAAATCCCAAACGCTACCTTTTACCTCCTATATAAACCCCCACTTGTCTTGTTGCCAAAGAAAACAAATCATTTCCAAACATCATTTTCTTTCTTGAGAAACAAAAAAAATGGTGAACTACATGCTCTATGTGACTGCTGAGCTTGAAAACCTAACAAACTTCCAGCCACGTGGCGGGGTTGACAATCCTACTTTCACCTACTACTTCAAGGTTTATACTCTTTTTTTCTCATCACTATCGATTACTGTTCATTTTTATTTATTTATTTTGTTATATATATATATGTTTGTTCGGTTGATTTAAAAAAAAAAAAATTAGGGTTTCGGTTTAGATGATTTAGTCGTTCACGGTTTATGCAACGGTGTTTATTATTATATTTTTAGCTGTTGAAGGTTCAATTTTGTTATATATTGTTGTTGTACTTCATATTTGAGTTTTTGCTATGCGTATTGTTGAGTTTTTTAAATAGTTAGGGTTTCGGAAATCGAGTGTTGTTGCTTTTGATCTATGTGTTTAGCTTATCGAGTGGTTGACGGTTTTTGTAACAATATAATGAAGGATTGTTAGAGTGGAGATCTGTGTTGTTGATGTTTGATGCGTGATGTGCGATGAGGTTTGGTTTTATGTGGTTGTAATGAGTATTGATAGGTCATAGCGCGTAAGTGTAGTTGAGTATTTTGGGGTTGTTTGTTTCGGCTGATATGTTGGCTTATAAGCTTATTTGATTTCGGCTTATATAACATAAGCTCTAATTTTGTGGCTTATTATTGAGACTTATGGGCTTATATAAGCTTATCATATCGTAATGAACATACTTATATAAGCCACGATTCAAAATAGAAGCCGGAGGGAAAAATTGAGGCTTATGCTATATAAGCCGAAACAAAACCACCCCCTTTGTGTATTTTATGTTTGTGAAGCTAGTTTTGATAGCGTCATTTGCGGATTTTTTTGGTTATTTTTTATGTGTATTGTCGGTGTAGTAATTCTGTTTTTGGTTGGTTTCGAAACTCAATAGTTTGCTTAGTCATTAGTTAAATTTATGTGCAAAATAAATTTCATTGAAACCGACTGAAATTATGTGCGTGTTTGGAGATTTGGTTGGTATTTGTTGATATATAATGTCGTGGTAGTGAGGTATATATTGGTAGATGTTTGATGGTATTAATCGTATCTATAGTTTTAGCGGGTGTTTGTTTCGGCTTATATATGGGGAAAGATAAAACTAATGTTCAATAGATTTCAAAAGTTTATCAGTGTTTGATTCTTGTTGAAGATTAGTTTATGCATTGATATTTGTTTAAACTACCGATTTTGTGTGCATGAGCGTGTATATAGTTAAGGCTACTGCATATCAAGTGTCAAATTTCATCCTCTTTCTGATTTTTAAAACACGAAAACTTTACCTGACAATGTGGATAAGTGCGTTTATCTTCACTTCTTTTACCAAGAAATTGCAAGGTTTATAGCAGGCATCTTTTTACCGAGTTCAGATATGAATGTAGTTTCGTTTGACATGTGAGATTGTTTATCCAGAGCAGATAACTAAAACATATGCACTGATATCTTTTCTTACCTGATGTGCGAATCATGTATGTTGACATATCTACATTTTTGCATGTTTATGTTGCTCATCCACTTTGTACGCATAATAATGTTAGCCAGAAGTAAATGCTTGTCACGTAACTCTTTTTTATAGGTTTACGTCATAAGATTCGAGTGTTATCTTGTTTACTATGGTCGGTGTTGGTATCATGATGAATCTTCTTGTTGTCTACGCGTCTATATCAATTGTTTTTGTACCTGATTAAAAAGTAATTTACCTGAGTATACCTACATTCATGCATATGCACCCCACTTATCCACTTCCTGCACTCAAAGTTGTAAAGAAACTCATGAAAGTAAGCAATCGTTACGTCTCTCTTTCTAATTCTTCGTATATTTACAGTATCAGCTGTGTAGACTGTAGTGTTCTGTATTGGTTAAAATTTCGTGTGGTGTACCTTAAAATGCACATATATTCAGTAATCTAGTTTTCTATTATCAGAATCTCTCTGGATTTGAAGTTTTTGTTCTGTCTCTTATTGTCTTAAGATGCCTTGAGGAATTTCTGTGTGTTTTATACTTTATCTTGAAGAAATATGATGCCTATGTTGTCCTTTTTAGTATTATCCTAGCAATACATATTTGATTATTGATTGAACTGTTAACGTGGTTTCTGTCATTATCTCTGGTGAAATTGATATCTATACAAACTACTTCAAGAGTTCCTTATTATTTCAAGTGATCTTTTGTAAGGTTTACTTACGTATCTTGTCTTCTTGTCTAATGTGCAGTTGAAGTGTGAAAGCTGTGGTGAGGTGACCGACAAAGAGACATGTGTCAGCTTGAACGAGGAAGTTGATCTGCCAAAAAGGGGCGTCACCAACCTTGTCCAGAAGGTTAGTATCTTTTAATCTCTCTACAGGAAAGCATATGCGTTCATATGGGTGTCTTTAAGTGTTTATGTAATTATAATGATGTGGAATTTTAAATCACTTGCAGAATCAATATGCAAGTTGGTGCATATTACATAATCCGTAAAGATCTACAGATGAAATATCGTAATTGGCTTAAAAAGAAATAAAAACAACAAAAGGGTTATACATATTAGTAGTTTAGTAGTTACCAGAACTAACTAAATATTTTGATATCTGCAAGCTATTAAACTAAACATATTAGCATAGGATATAACTACAGGGCTGATATGTTTGCCTAGATACAAATAAGTTCTATAATCAGGTGAAAGGCAGTAAAAGTTGATAAATAGTCGATGAAAACTAACTCATTAGGCTTGCACTCGTTAAAAGAAAAAGTTAGTCACATGTTCAATTCGTCAAAATTAAGACCAGAGATTATATGCTTCTTATACAATTGTGTTTGTGATATATCAGTGTGCAAGTTCTTTAAAACAATTATCCAGCTCTCTCGGTTTGTCTTGTTGCTCAATCAAAACATCTGTTGTTTATAGAACATACGTAGTACTTTGTAATTGAAGCTAAATGCTGTATGCTTCTGTGCATTGGACTACAATTTTAAAATGTCGGACAGGAAAGCATACACTACTTACAAACCTAATTTGTCGATTTGTTACATTTCTTACTTCTCAGCAACTTGTATCACTTGCTATGGGTAACTGTCTTGCTTAGATGTCCTCCATTGGACAATTATTTCTATCTGCTTAGTTGGCAACGGTTTTAAATAATTGAGTTTAGTATTAAATTATATTAATTACTTCTTTTACAATTGTGTTTGTGATATAACAGTGTAAGTTCTGCAAAAGGGAAGGAACTGTGACTATGATTCCTAAGCGAGGCTTTCCACTTACTCGCGGCTACAGTGACGCTGGAAAATATGCTCCTTTGATGGCATTTGACTGCAGGGGTTTTGAACCATTGGAGTACGCGTTCAGCAGTGACTGGGAAGCTCAAGCTGTAAGACATTAACCAAACTGACATATGATACTCTTTTAAGCTTTCTTGTAATTTGAAAATGGATTTTCGTAGTCATGTTCTTTGTACGGAAGAACCACTTGAAAATTAAAAACCCTTTTGGAACATACGTGGTAGGTGTTTTAGCTGCAGACTACGGTATATACTGTTTTGGGCATAATTCTTTTTAACTTATTATGTTTTGCAAATGTATTTTTTTTCCTTATAGGTTGCTGGAAGCAAGTTTGGAACCAAGTTTGTGGATATCGACTTGAGTGGAGGGGACTTTTCTGAGTATGTGAGGAGAACAAGGTTCCGTGATTGATCTCAATTGCGCTCTGAGTTCAGAGTGGTTGACATGACAAAGAGATTGTCTAATTTTGCCATGGTTTTAATGCATGTTGATTCTATCTATCTACTGTTTGAGTTGAATCATGGATTTCGGTCTTGGTGTAAAAATTCGCTGGAAACTAGTGAACCAAGTGTTTATGCTATGAAAGATCTGTAAGGCAAATTGCTTACAATTTTGTCATAGGCTTTGTTATGCTTCAAGGCTTTTCTATGCTTGGATTTATCTTATTTAGAGTTCCAGTTAGAATTGAATTGCAGGCGTTGCTCCTTATTGATCCTTTGTGTCGTCTTATTTGAGCACAACCCTTATGACTTGAAACAATGTCTTGACTAAAACCTCGCCCCAACCTGTTAGGCCTGCTTGGACTTGCATCCTGCATCGGGTCATGTTTCAAAACCAGGTTAGGAGTTATATGTTTTGGGCTCGTTTTTGCAATTACATTTTAAACTCTCAACTTGACTGAAACTCAAGTTCTTGATAAGTGATATGGACTCGCTTAGAGGCAAGGCCAAAATAACAAGCTTGCATGTGGTTAGATAAAAGTAATTAGCAATTGTTTCTGTATTTCGATCCTATGATCGGCTGGTTACCTCTTTGGCCTAATTCACTTTATACACGAAGTATACTTTTCAAGTTTCTTCTTGTTTGAAACTTTACTATGATTATGATTAGAACTGAATGGAGGTTGTGTCACCAACTTGATTACCAGTTATGGAAATGCTAGTCTTGTGAATGTGTGATAATGACATGCAACTTTTTTTCTCTCAACATTCTTTGTAATGTTAGTTACGTTTAAATCGTTTTAACTACTACGAACACTTGTTTACACCTTTTTATACGACTAAACCACTGTTTTATAGTGGTCAGGGCGGTCACTCCATGGTTATTTGCCACTAGGCTTTCCGAAATGATTAACCCATACTTAACTTTTGTTGTCAACTTTCGCATATCTATTTCTCACAACCATGCTAAGATATATTTTGGTTGTAGATAAAATCTCGTGAATACATAGGATACACACATTAACTCGTGTTAACATCAACAAGACAGGAACAAACAAACCACATGTAATGCTAAAATGCAAGAAACAAACATTTGGTTTGCGTTTGAACCTTTTGTGTTTCACGTGACATGATGAATATTGAAATGTAATTAAAACCTCCCAACATGAGTTGAGTGTTGTTTAGGTATAAAATCGTAATTTACAAAGTGTTATTGTTAATGTCTGTTTGTTGTGTGCATTTTCTTAAAAAATAGACTTGTAGTCACAATGTTTTTAAATATTGGTTGGACCCGGCTGGTTAAATCGAAAACCGGATTGTTGTCCGGTCAAAAGTGACCGGTTTTTTCCTTGTTTTAAAACCGTATCGTCCCATTTTGTTTTATTTTATAGAAACAACCATTAATCTATTCACATTATATATACAATATCATTTTTATTTTATTTTATAGAACAACCATTAACTTACTCACCAATATATATACAAACAATCTATTCCAAGTAATAAGCAGGATTGAACTCACAACTATTTGGTGGGAGTTCTCACTCACAACAAAAAGATACAATTGTGACACAATGGTTCGTACCACCCAGTTTTAGTCGGCCCCGTTGGTTCAAGCCTATTTAAAAGAGTATATTTTTAAGCCTTCTTTTTCCACTAATACGCATTGAATTTGTCAGAATTTGCAATACTCATAGTTATAAAGGTGTCAAAAAATCTGACCCGATCCGGACCAGAACCCGACTAACACCAGAACTTGTGTATCGTGTATATATTATAGTTGTTAAAAACAAGGCGACTTCACAAAGGGTTGTGTATATGTTTATATTATAGTTCTAAAAGATGAATCAAATAATTTGACTAATTAATTATCGAACATAATAAACGATTGTCTTAAATTTAGATTTTGATTTATGAATGCATGACCGTTTATTCGACAAAATGAGAAAGAAAAAAAAAATGGCAAACATAATATATGATCTAAAGTGTGTGTTCTGTAGAGATGTCGATTCTATGGGAATATTTACACCGAAAGGTATATATCGTTTTGGGTATTATTGACTATTTACATCCAAAGATACACTGAAAAACACCATGCCCAATTACAAGTTTTGTGTATTATGGCAAGAATTTCTTTTTAAAAAACAAACTTGTAATTAGATTTATAATAGGTTACTATAAGTGATCAAAACAAGTTTACGGTGATTTTTAAGTACTTATGGCAAGATTAGAAGGTTTTTGACAAGTTTGACCACCGTTGATCGCCGTTGACCACTGTCGACCTATTTGTTTGACCTAGTTACATAAATCAGCAAGATCAGTGACCTTGTAGCGCATAGACGACGATTAATCGGCCTTTTAGACTTTTCTTGCAACATTGGTTTAAACTATCTAGTTTCAAACCTACCATACACAACGTAATGCAAAAACTTTTCCTTAGTCAACATTATTGATTACTTGTGTAGTGTATTTTAAAATTTTAATCATAAAATCGACATACCTCCAAATGATTACGATAACGCGGATATATCTTGTTGCTGGATAATTGAATACAATCGCAAGAGAGACGCATCTATGTTTAGTCGGATTTATTTTTTAGAAAACGGATAATGTTCTCTTCTATTTTAAACAGTCGTTTTTGACGGGATGCGATGTTATTACACAAAGTCATCACTCGACGAATGTCACAAGGTTTCATGCACTTTCTTTATATAAACACATTGTGAGACTTGGGTTCAATTAGTTTATGCACTAATAATACATATGTATTTTATGATTATTAGTGCATAAAACTAATTGAACTAAGTGCTCACAATGTGGTTATATAAAACAGTGCATGAAACTTTGTGGACATTAGTCGGAGTGATGACTTTGTGTAAATAACATCGATACCCGTCAAAACGACTGTTAACATAGAAGAGACAAACATTATACAGTTTTTTCTAAAAAATAAATCGACATAAGACATTGATTCGTCTTTTCTTGCGTTGTATTCAATTATCCAGCAACAAGTTATATCCGCGTTATTCGTAATCATTTGGACGGTATGTCGTTTTATGATTAAAATTTTAAAATTCACTACACAGTAATCAATAATGTTGACTAAGGAAAAGTTTTTGCATTACGTTGTGTATGGTAGGTTTGAAACTAGATAGTTTAAACCAATGTTGCAAGAAAAGTCTAAAAGGCCGATTAATCGTCGTCTATGCGCTACAAGGTCACTGATCTTGCCGATTTATGTAACTGGGTCATACAAATAGGTCAACGGTGGTCAAACTTGCCGAAAACCTTCTAATTGCGGAAGTATTTAAACTCACCGTTAACACTTGTTTTTGCATGTGATCACTTATAGTAACTATTTAAATCTATTACAAGTTGTTTTTTAGAAAAAAATTCTTGCCAATAATACTCAAAACTTGTATATTGGCACGATTTTTCAATGTATTCTTTCAGTGTAAATATTGTCAATAATACCCAAAAGATATATACTTTCAGTGTAATATATTCATAGGAATCTACATCTCTTACAGAACACACACTTTAGATCATTATTATGTTGTCATTTCTCAATTTTGTCGAATAAACGTCATGCATTCATAAATCATCTAAATTTAAGAATCGTTTATTATGTTCGATTAATTATTAGTCAAATTATTGATTATCTTTTAGAACTATAATATAAACATATACACAACCCTTGTGAAGTAGCCTTGTTTTACAACTATAATATAAACACATACACAAGTTCTGGTGTTAGTCGGGTTCTGGTCCGGATCGAGTCAGATTTTTTGACACCTTTATAACTATGAGTATTGCAAATTCTGACAAATTCAATGCGTATTAGTGGAAAAAGAAGGCTTAAAAATATACTCTTTTAAATAGGCTTGAACCATTGGGGCCGACTAAAACTGGGTGGTACGAACCATTGTGTCCCAATTGTATCCCTTGTTGTGTGAGAAACTCTCCAACCAAATAGTTGTGAGTTCAAATCCTGCTTATTACTTGTGAGATAGATTTGTTGTATATATATTGTGAGATAGTTAATGCTTGTTCTATAAAATAAAAAAAATGGGTACGATACGGTTTTAAAACAAGGAAAAAACCGGTCACTTTTGACCGGACAACAATCGTTTTCGGATTTAACAGCGGGTCAAGCACTATTTTTTATAAACATTGTGACCAAGTACTATTTTTAAGAAAATGCACACATGACATGACATGACATTAACAGTAAAACTTTTGTAAATTACGATTTTATACCTAAACAACACTCAACTCATGTTGGGAGGTTTTAATTACATTTCAATATTCATCATGTCACGTGAAACACAAAAGGTTCAAACGCAAACCAAATGTTTGTTTCTTGCATTTTAGCATTACATGTGGTTTGTTTGTTCCTGTCTTGTTGATGTTAACACATGAGTTAATGTGTGTATCCTATGTATTCACGAGATTTTATCTACAACCAAAATATATCTTAGCATGGTGGTGGTGTGTGAAATTGTTATGCGAAAAGTTGACAACAACGTTAAGTATGTGTTATCATTTCGGAAAGCTAGTGGCAATAACCATGGGTATGTGACCGCCTGACACTATAAAAACAGCGGGTTAGTCGTTTATAAAAGGTGTAACCAAGTGTTCGTAGTAGTTAAAACGATTTAAACGTAACTAACATTACAAAGAATGTTGAGAGAAAAAAAGTTGCATGTCATTATCACACATTCACAAGACTAGCATTTCCATAACTGGTAATCAAGTTGGTGACACAACCTCCATTCAGTTCTAATCATAATCATAGTAAAGTTTCAAAACAACCAGGAAACTTGTAAAAGTATACTTCATGTATAAAAGTGAATTAGGCCAAAGAGGTAACCAGCCGATCATAGGATCGAAATACAGAAACAATTGCTAATTACTTTTATCTAACCACATGCAAGCTTGTTATTTTGGCCTTGCCTCTAAGCGAGTCCATATCACTTATCAAGAACTTGAGTTTCAGTCAAGTTGAGAGTTTAAAATGTAATTGCAAAAACGAGCCCAAAACATATTACTCCTAACCTGGTTTTGAAACATGACCCGATTGCAGGAGATATGCAGGAAGCAAAGTCCAAGTAGGTTTAACAGGTTGGGGCGGAATGGGGTTTTAGTCTAGAATGTTTCAAGTCATAAGGGTTGTGCTCAAATAAGACGACACAAAGGATCAATAAGGAGCAACGCCTGCAATTCAATTCTAACTGGAACTCTAAATAAGATAAATCCAAGCATAGAAATGCCTGAAGCATAACAAAAGCATATGATCAAATTTAAGCAATTTGACCCTTTACAGATCTTTCATCATGCATAAACACTTGGTTCACTAGTTGCCAGCGAATTTTTACACCAAGGACGAAATCCATGAGTTTCAACTCAAACAGTAGATAGATAGAATCAACAGCTTTACCAGTGGCAAATTTAGACAATTCTCTTGGTCATGTCAACCACTCTGAACTCAGAGCGCAAGTTGGAGATCATCACTGGAACCTTGTTCTCCTCACAATACTCAGAAAAGTCCCCTCCACTCAAGTCGATATCCACAAACTTGGTTCCAAACTTGCTTCCAGCAACCTAAGGAAAAAAAATACATAAGTTATCTTGCAAAACATAAAAAGTTAAAAGAATTATGCCCAAAACAGTATATACCGTAGTCTGCAGCTAAAACACCTACCACGTACGTTCCAAAAGGGTTTTTAATTTTCAAGTGGTTCTTTACTCGTACAAAAGAACATGGCTACGAAATCCATTTTCAAATTACAAGAAAGCTTAAAAGAGTATCATATGTCAGTTTGGTTAATGTCTTACAGCTTGAGCTTCCCAGTCACTGCTGAACGCGTACTCCAATGGTTCAAAACCCCTGCAGTCAAATGCCATCAAAGGAGCCATATGGTCCAGCGGTCACTGTAGCCGCGAGTAAGTGGAAAGCCTCGCTTAGGGATCATAGTCACAGTTCCTTCCCTTTTGCAGAACTTACACTGTTATATCACAAACACAATTGTAAAAGAAGTAATTAATATAATTTAATACTAAACTCAATTATTTAAAACCGTTGCCAACTAAGCAATATATATAATGTCAATGGAGGACATCTAAGCAAGACAGTTACCCATAGCAAGTGATACAAGTTGCTGAGAAGTAAGAAATGTAACAAATCGACAAATTAGGTTTGTAAGTAGGGTATGCTTTCCTGTCCGACATTTTAAAATTGTAGTCCATGAAGCCATACAGCATTTAGCTTCAATTTCAAGGTACTTGTCATTGTTCTATAAACATCCGAATGTTTTGATCTTTGAGCAACAAGACAAACGAGAGAGTGGATAATTGTTTTGCAGACCACTGATATATCAACAATCACAAGTGTATATCAAGAAGCATATAATCTCTGGTTTTATTTTGGACGAATTGAACATGTGGGGACTAGCTTTTTTTCTTTTAATGAGCACAAGCCTAATGAGTTGATTTTCATTGACTATTTCATCAATTTTTACTGCCTTTCACCTGATTTTAAAGAGAAACTTTTTGTATCTAAGCAAAACATATCAGGCCCCTGTAGTTATACCCTGTGCTACATATGTTTAGTTTATTAGCTTGCAGATATCAAAATATTTAGTTAGTTCTGGTAACTACTAAACTACTAATATGTATAACCCTTTTGTTGTTTTTATTTCTTTTTAAGCCAATTACGATATTTCATCTGTAGATCTTTACGGATTATGTCATATTGCACAAACTTGCATATTGATTCTGCAAGTGATATAAAATTCCCTACAAGTCATTATAATTACATAAACACCTTAAAGTACACATCGTATAGAACGCATATGCTTTCTGTAGAGAGATTTAAAAGGTTTACTACCTTTGGAAAGGTTGGTGACGCCCCTTTTTGGCAGATCAACTTCCTCGTTCAAGCTGACACATGTCTCTTTGTCGGTCACCTCACCACAGCTTTCACACTTCAACTGCACATTAGACAAGAAGACAAGATACGTAAGTAAACCTTACAAAAGATCACTTGAAATAATAAGGAACTCTTGAAGTAGTTTGTATAGATATCAATTTCACCAGAGATGATGACAGAAACCACGTTAACAATTCAATCAATAATCAAATATGTATTGCTAGGATAATACTAAAAAGGACAACATAGGCATCATATTTCTTCAAGATAAAGTATAAAACACACAGAAATTCCTCAAGGCATCTTAAGACAATAAGAGACAGAACAAAAACTTCAAATCCAGAGAGATTCTGATAATAGAAAACTAGATTACTGAATATATGTGCATTTTAAGGTACACCACACGAAATTTTCTCCAATAAGAACCTACTAGTTACACAGCTGATACTGTAAATATACGAAGAATTAGAAAGAGAGACGTAACGATTGCTTACTTTCATGAGTTTCTTTACAACTTTGAGTGCAGGAAGTGGATAAGTGGGGTGCATATGCATGAATGTAGGTATACTCAGGTAAATTACTTTTTAATCAGGTACAAAAACAATTGATATAGATGCGTAGACAACAAGAAGATTCATCAGATCCCAACATCCGAACCATTGTACCAATGATAACACTCGAATCTTATGACGTAAACCTATAAAAAAAAGTTACGTGACAAGCATTTACTTCTGGCTAACATTATTATGCGTACAAAGTGGATGAGCAACATAAACATGCAAAAATGTAGATATGTCAACATACATGATTCGCACATCAGGTAAGAAAAGATATCAGTGCATATGTTTTAGTTATCTGCTCTGGATAAACAATCTCACATGTCAAACGAAACTACATTCATATCTGAACTCGGTTAAAAACGATGCCTGCTTATAAAACTTGCAATTTCTGTAAAGAAGTGAAGTAAACTCACTTTATCCACATTGTCAGGTAAAGGTTTTCGTGTTTTAAAATCAGAAAGAGGATGAAATTTGACACTTGATATGCAGTAGCCTTAACTATATACACGCTCATGCACACAAAATCGGTAGTTTAAACAAATATCAATGCATAAACTAATCTTCAACAAGAATCAAACACTGATAAACTTTTGAAATCTATTGAACATTAGTTTTATCTTTCCCCATATATAAGCCGAAACAAACACCCGCTAAAACTATAGATACGATTAAATACCATCAAACATCTACCATATATACCTCACTATCACTACATTTATAAATCAACAAATACCATCCGAAATCTCCAAATCACCACATAATCAGTCTGGTTTCAATGAAATTTATTTTGACACATAAATTTAACTATTGACGATGCTAAACTATTGAGTTTAAAAACCAACCAAAAACAGAATTCTACACCGACATACACATAAGATAACCAAAAAAATCCGCAAATGACGCTATCAAAACTAGCTTCACAAACATATAATAACACAAAGGGGGTGTTTGTTTCGGCTTATTTAGCATAAGCCTCAATTTTCCGGCTTATTTTGAGACTCGTGGGCTTATATAAGTTCATTACGATATGATAAGCTTATATAAGCCCATAAGTCTCAATAATAAGCCACAAAATTAGAGCTTATGTTATATAAGCCGAAATCAAATAAGCTTATAAGCCAACATATCAGCCGAAACAAACAACCCCAAAATACTCAACTACACTTACGCGCTATGACCTATCAATACTCATTACAACCACATAAAACCAAACCTCATCGCACATCACGCATCAAACATCAACAACACAGATCTCACTCTAACATTCTCATTATATTGTTACAAAAACCGTCAACCACTCGATAAGCTAAACACATAGATCAAAAGCAACAACACTCGATTTCCGAAACCCTAACTATTTAAAAAACTCAAACAATACGCATAGCAAAAACTCAAATATGAAGTACAACAACATTATATAAACATAATTGAACCTTCAAACAGGCTAAAAAATATAATAATAAACACGTTGCATAAACGTGAACGACTCTAAATCACTAATCGAAACCTAATTTTTTTTTTTTTTTAAATCAACCGAAACAAATACATATTATATATATATATAATAACAAAAGAAATAAATAATAAATGAACGGTAATCGTAGTGATGGAAAAAATTGAGTATATACCTTGAATGTAGTAGGTTTGAAAGTAGGATTGTCACCCCCCACGTGGCTGGAAGTTTGTTAGGTTTTTCAAGCTCGCCAGTCACATTAGAGCATGTAGTTCACCATTTTTTTTGTTTCTCAGAAAGAAAATGATGTTTGGAATTGATTTGTTTTCTTTGGCAACAGACACTTAAGTGGGGGTTTATATAGGGGTAAAAGGTAGCGTTTGGGATTTTTGGTTTAATTTACTCTATAGTATCTACTGTAATACAATTCTCAAATACTACTCATTTGATCGCACTGCTATAGGCCTACAGTGTTGGAGAGAAAAAAGCCCAAAAAATTTAGCCCAAAAATTTGGGCCGGCCCAATTAATTTTTTTATTTTTTTTATTTTTTAAATTTGTTGGCACAAAATAAGGAGAAAAAAATATTACAAAAGTATCGACGCATTCAGATAAAAAAATACCCGAGGTAACATTTTCGAATTGACTATCCATTTGACCGCTACTGATACAGTGCTTACAGTGATTGGGCCCAAAAAAAGCCCAAAAATTTGCCCAAATAAATTGGCCCGACCAATTAGTTTTTTTTTTTTTTAAATTGGTTGGCACAAAATAAGGAGAAAAAAATATTACAAAAAGTTACCGCGCTTTAACATAAAAAACCACCCGCGGTAACATTTTCCGAATTGACTTAAACGTGTCATTTTTACACCATGAGACTAAAAAAATAAATTCGCAAAAAAAATAAAAAATAAAAAAATTAAATTTTTACATTTGTGCTGCTACAGTGCTACAGTACCGGCCCAAAAAATTGGGCCCATACTAAAAAAAAAAATATTATATATATAGATACAAAAGACACCCTCAACTTTTAACTTGTTTACGAAAAAAACTTTTTTACATAAATTTTTAAAAAATAAAATAAAAAAGGTCTCTCAAGTTTCTTTGATTCGCAACTTTTTACAAAAATTTTTTAAATAAAAAATTTCGGAAATAAATGCTTTTGAACCACGAATAAAAATCGAGCACCAATATTGATATTTATCAAACCGAAACTTTGCACAAACAACAATGCAAAAAACTTAACTCCCGCTCGGCAACGGGGGGTAATTACCACCCTGTCTTTATCTATATAGAGCAAAATTTGACCGAAGGATTGACTTTGGATTAGTAGCGGACCATTGGGTCTTAATTTGGGCTGGCCACTTTAGCTTTTTTTTAACAGTATGAAATATAAAATAATTGTTGGCATAAAATAGGAAAATAATTACAAAAAATACAGATTTATTCAGATAAAAAAAATATCCGCGACATGAGGCTCAACACATAAGCACATATAAAAAAACAAACTATTTAAAAATTGAGACGAAATAATTTACCCATATAATAAAAAAAATTGTTCGGCACACATTTGACCGAAGGTTTGACTTTGTGTGGGCTTAGTAAGCCGGCCCATTGGGCTGGCCCATTTAGCTTTTTTAAGACCGAAGGTTTGACTTTGTGTGGGCTTAGTAAGCCGGCCCATTGGGCTCTTAATTTGGGCTGGCCTAATTATTTAGTTCTTTTTTATGTAGGCAATATAAAAAAAATTGTTGGGACAAAATAGAAAATTAATTACAAAAAATAACAGATTTATTCAGATAAAAAAATACCCGCGACATGAGGCCCAACACATAAGCACATATAAAAAAACAAACTATTAAACATGAGACCGAAAAAATTAACCCAATATAAAAAAAATTGTTCGGCACAAAATAGGAAAAAAAATTACAAAAGTACTGATTTAATCAGATCAAAAAATATCCGCGACATGAGACCCAACACATAAGTTTTTTTTTAAGTAGGCAATATAAAAAAAAAATTGCTCGGCACAGAATAGGAAATTTTTTTACAAAAGTACTGATTTATTCTGATAACAAAATACCCGCGACATGAGGCCCCAAGACTAAGACCATATTAAAAAAACCTATTAAACTTGGAGACGTTAAAAAATAAACAAGTATAAAAAAAATTGCTCGGCACAAAATAGGAAAAAAATTACAAAAGTACTGATTTATTCAGATCAAAAAATACCCGCGAATGAGATCCAAACACATAAGCATAAAAAAATATTAATCATGAAGCCCTAAGCCATCGCGGCGGCTATTTTTGCTTGTTAAAAAAAACCTAAAAAAATAATTGTCGACACCAATTAAAAAAAATACCCACCCCACACCAACGCGGATACTTTTGCTTGTTTTGTAATAATTTCTTAGTTCCTTTGTTTTTATGCAGGGTAAGTAAACGGAACATGGTCGGGACGACCGGACTGAATCAATAAACCGGCATGAACCGAATCAATCGGACTGGATGGAACTTGTTTTATTCCGGTACTTGGTTCATACATTACCTAATATCCGGTCTTCGGTCTTGTTCGGTCCAATTCAGTCTTACGTATACGCGATCATTATGTTTTCTTGGAACGGATCGACTGAAGAATTAGTCCGGTCCTCAATTCAGGGTTTTGAGCTAAACCGGTTTTGGTACGGTTTGATTTTTTTCGATCCGGTCCGGGTTTTGAATAGATCACTAATTTTAAGTAGTAACAAGTAACCTTATTAAAAAAAGTAACTTTATGCTCGTTACGGAGTATTGTGTAAACAATGTTTTCAACCCGAGCTCCGCTGCGGAAGCACGGGGTTTTACGTTAATTTAAGTAGTGCGACCAATAAACAAAAAGAGTTTAGGCCTAATCTTTAGAACGAATACGACTAATTTACCTTGTTACTTTTAAACATAAATGTATAAGATGGCATGCTATAAACCAAAATATGGCTAGAAGGTTCCATGTATATGTTTGTAAAAGGCCCTGAATGGGCATACTGGGCTGCAAAATTCATTACGGATTCTAGAGGGCTGAGGTCTAACTCGATTACATCGACTGTGGTGGAAAAATAGAAAATGAAAGACGTTGGTGCCATGCTTACGTTGAGGGGCAAGGTTGTCCATTATTAGTACCTCTAGAAAGCACAATCATTGGATGGTCATCATCAGCGCGATGTCTACAATTAGTATTACTTAAACCGCCTAAACACGTCAACCTAAGTAACAACATTATCATAAATGCATACATGCGTTATGAGACAATTCGGCGACAAAGTCTTCACGGGTATCAGATAGAGTAGCAATGTGTTCTGCGACAGGGTTACGGATAGGACATACATAAGGTGCTTCCACACACTCGACATCTACATTATTCGCTCCAGTGCATTAATGAATCAGTTAAAAACCCAAACAGACGTCCTATGGAAGGGTTTCTAACTGTGGACAGTTCGTTTAAGGGCTTCTTCTCAAGAACATTCGCTGAATGGTTGTCTTAATAGGAACGCAAGCTTACTTAAAAGAAAAAAGAAAAAAAAAAGAATTGAGTACTTGAGCCAATAATGCAAACAGATTTACCATAAAACAGTAAACTTCCAATGTGCAGATATAACCTGATTTGATCTCGTAACTTTGCTATTTTTTCATCCTTAGCTAGTAAAATTGTCTTTTGGACCTGAGAAAAGTGTTTGATGGACCTGAGAAAACTAATTAAGTGTGTTTGGAGATTGGTTGTTACACTAAGCATTTACCTAACTTGCTTTGATGCCATATGCTTAAGCCGCCTATTTTTCAGGTGAGAAAAAGCAGGCTGACAACTTACTTTATATTAAAGAGTGTAGAGATTGATTATTAAATTAAGCATCTATCTAACTGCTTTAAAGGTGAGTTTCAACGGTTATTTCTTTCTGGAACATTTAAAAGTGACACGTACTTTGATCCTATACTTATCTGCCTTGCCGGTCGAAAAAGCAGGTGACAACTACATATTCCTTCATCTCATATAAAGTTAGATGACTCTAAATGTCCATGTTGGAATATGGTAGTTGGATTAGCCAAGTACGACTAGAAGTTTGTGTGAGGCCTAATTGGACACACGTTTATCGCATAGAGCGGTTTAGGTCTTCACGTATGTTTCTAAATGTTGAACCTTAAGACAAAGAATGACTAGACAAGAGCCTTGTGGTTGTCATAATCAGATTTCCAGCAGAGAGAAGGTTCTAGTGGGTGTCTTGGTTCATTGTATCTAGGGGATAAGGAGAAGAAGAGTTGTGTAGGTTTTGGAGTGTGTTTATGTGCCTTATCATTAGTAGGGTTTGAGGGGTATATAAACCCCTCACCCCTAGCTCAAAAGCCACGAAATTACACAGCCAAGAAACACACAAAAGCTGCCTCTCTTTCTTTTTCATTATATCAGCCGAATACAAACACCCTTAGTTAGGGTTCTTTAGTTTTCGGTTTTACCCTTTTGCTTATCAATTGAATTCGATTTGATCCAAAGTGATTAGACAATTCTTAGTGATCCCACAACATCTAATAGGAAGCCAAGGGTTCATGGTATTGGTTCTATGGCGTGTTTTCGATCAGATACTCTTGTGGTGATGAGGTTTTGATCGTTCTCGGACAAAAAACAAGAAAACAAATATCTGATGTGTCGTTCGATATCGGACAACACTGCATGCATTTTTTCCTTCGGGTTGAATCAGCAGATATCGGCAGAAAAGAGAACTAGTTTTTTTGGTTTTGTTTTTGGATCAGGATCTCGGGTATTGGAATACAAAGGTTGTATTGGTTTATACGTGAAGTAGGACTAGCATCCGGGCGTGCTTGTTTACGTGTTTGTGTGAGCACTCGTAGAGGTGACCACTTAGTCACTCGTTTCATAACCATTTGCTGTTGACTACAAGGGTATGTATAATATTTACCCTTTTTCATTACTTGTTATGTTTTATATGTATGTTAATTGTTTGTACTAGACTAGATCTATCCGATGAAGTAACTCATAAAGAGTTAATGGTATCTGATTGTTAAATTCCAACTCTCAGTTAGTATCAGAGCCAATCGTTTAGTATTTATGAATTTAATAGATTTAAAACAGCTAGGGCTGCATGACAATTGGTTTATTTATTGTTTTTTTTATTGAAAATTATGGCAACATGCAATCCTTGCCATAAAAATGTATAACAACCTAGAATCTAAATTGTTATTTTTAAAAAGAAGAAGTAGATATAAATTAAATTTTAATGAAGCTGTCCATGTGATTATATTCTTGTTTTATCTCGGCTTAAGACTTTCCACGCCATATATTATATGATGGATGTCTGGCGATCTAGGCAACTTTAGCAGAAAACCTAGTGATGAGTCTTATGGTTCTCCATTTGGGGAAAGACTCTTTGAGAACTCGACGGATACTGTGATTTATGCTTTCATTTATAAGAGGTTTGTCTCATATTAATCCATTTTTTTTGTGTGTTTTGTTTCCTCCCCCCAGCATTTCGTCCGGTATGCCATGTGATGATCAATATTTGCTTATGTGACTTTATGGGAAACTCTTGAAAAAGGACTTACAAAAGTATAGAGAAACTTGGATTAAAACCCCAATTGGGGTCTAATATTACACACGTAATTTTACTCCTTGTGTCCAGATGTGTGGTATTTACGAAACCGGGGTTTTTTGGATATATTAATACGGACATTAACTATGAAATTTGATGTATTGTGAAGCTTTAGTTTTATTCGATGTGCCAATATGGGGTTGAATTGATCTTTAATTTTCTCCCGCCCCACTACATGCTTTGGCATATGAGGGAATTATTGGAATTACTTGTGTCTTCGGACCAAGTAGGAGTACAATATAAGGTTTGATCAATTTGTAATCCCACCATATTGGCAACAAATAAAACTAATGTTAACAAAAGGGTTTCTTAACATACACAAATAGCATCATTAGTCAATTGGAAGTACGGCTCACCCATTATGGACAAACTATAAGAGAAGTTTAAGGCGGGTTGAGTAAGATTCCCCAAATGAAGTTAGTTTTTTAATACGCTTCGCGCTGACTCTGTTTCTCAGATTCTTTGTGAAGTCCAAATGGAGCTACGAGAACATTTGCAAAATGAGGTTATACACAAAAAGGTTACAAAAAAATATTTTTCTTAACTTTGTGCTACAAGTTGTTTTGCATGCTTCTTGTACACGTTTTTGTCACATTTATGTGTATACCCTTATATGAAATTTTAAGTCTATGTCAACCAAAACTAGAACACGTGCATTTGGCTTGACCTCTTTGGTCAGACCTCAGGGCCTTGCCAACCCATGGCGAATTTTTTCATAGGTCAGATCTATGTCAATTTTCGCACGTTCTTTTTTGGTGGACTTAAATCGAGGACCTGGTTGAGGACCTCGGACCCGATCGGCATAAGATGAGACCAAAATATGCTTTTGACATTACTAAAGAGTACTAATGTCCACTAGTCTCGTAAAAATCTAAGAGTTGCAATTCCATTGCAATTAACGCTCGTCGTTTACCTCTTGCCCTATTGTTTACACGGTTCTCAGACCTCTGTAATAAGTGGGGGGTTTCAAGTTGGATCTTTAGTCTTGATTAGTAATTAATTGGGTAGGTAATTCTCTAAGATTTTAAATTATCGTCAATATAATATTTGAACTTTTTCATAATGTAGATGTACAACCTCGTCAGCTTATCAATTCGGTCTTCAGCGGGCTTTTCGTGGAAGCAAAAAACTGATTGGAACCAACTTTATTGATTGGTATTGATAACTTTGGATTGTACTATCAATATTGAGGATAAGTTGAAATTACTAGAGCAGCCACTTCCTCCTGCTCTGTAGCACTGCAGGTCAGCAAGTTGGCTCTGAAATCCTTTGCAGCCATACTGCTTGGGTGAAAGGATTTAATAAAGAGGATTGTTGGGACTCAATGCTCAATGGGACCATGGATTCAGTAAATCAATGAAATGGAAAAACCTCATGCTTATGACATGCTACGGGAGTTTGAAGACTTTGTTCGAACTTAACAAGCTGAGTAGGAGTTCTTCAGGATAACGCGAGATTTTCACTCTTGCAAGCATGAAGAAGGGTAGTCTGTTAGCTCGTATGTTCTAAAAATGAAGGGATATTATTGACAATCTAGAAGCGTTTGGGGCACCCTGTGACACTTGGCATTTTTACTGGTTGAGTCTGATTTTAATCGGTCTACGCAAGGATTTTGATGGGTTTTTGTGCAGAAATTATAATAGGGTTAGCCTGGGGAAGAAGTTAACGAGTTGCATTACTATAGCTAAAGCGCTTTTGAGCAAACTCTAACTCTGCAAAAAGAATGCTCTTGCTCGCATGCTATTCGAGCGGGGGAAGTCAAGAAAGGTTAAAAAAGCACAAAAAAACTGCAACCCCAAATGGCTTATGCCAGGGGATTTACCTTTTTTTCTTTTATTTCTCCACTAATTATTTATAGTTCTCTGTTTCTTAATTTTCATAATCTAATTTTCTTTGTTATTTTGTTTCCATAAAATTAATTTACAATTATTTATGTTTAATGTAACATAAATACACTTATTTCACTCATTTATATAATCAACCCTATTTATTAATTATTATTTACATGTTTGTACATTTTGTGTTACAACTTTATTCAATTTTTAGTGTCATTTTATAGTCACATACATTTATTTTCATTGTCTTCAGACTATTTGGTTTATTCATCGTATCTTACCTCATCCTTATTATGAATTTCACATCAAATATAAACTCTCCCTTCTTAATTATAAAGCACTATTGCACAAAAACACACGTATGACTACAGTCCAAACTAAGTATGTATCATCTCTGCTCAAAATTTTTTTTTTACTTATATTCGGTAACGCAGTGTGTTATAAAATACACTAAAGTTATCTACTTCTCTGACCCTCCTCAATTTTTCTTTCTCAGTTCTATTTACCTTCTATACCATTTTACACCCTGGGTACTTATTCCTATTGCATTTTCAACATCATAACTATTTTTCATCATACAATAACCAACAACTAATTACCAAACCTCAAACCTACATCAAACCCTATATATCCATACCTCAAATACAATACCTTCGTTTTTAAACACTCACACGACCCAAAAGCTACAACTAAACAATACCAAATAAAATACACTATAACTACATTACCCCATCAACACAAAATAACAACCACAAGACAAACCCCAACAAACCCACACAAAAGTAGGATTCATTTTGATATTAATCAAATACAACCCTCAAATGTATAATATATATTTATATAAAATACATATACGTATACGTAATCAAAGTATCAAACAAATTATTCTTAGGAAAGAATAATAAGTAATCAACAAGGGTATCGTTTTCCTCGGCGAGAGATGAATGGAAATCTACGTTCAAGTTGTAAATCGAGCTTGATTGTCATTTAAGTTTTTGGTTTTTGTTTAAACTATTTTTAAAATAAAAATTAAACTAATATTAATTCTAAGATTAAAAACTAAAAGATTAAACTAAAATTAATCTAAAATAGATAAATGACTAATATGCTTGCTAAGAGATGTGAAAAGTTCATCAAGTGTGAATTAAGATTTATTAACGAATTAATATCTTTAGAAAAGATAGTTATCTCACAACATTGGCTTATATTGACAAAAATCTCTTAAAAAGTATTAATTATTAATGAAGCCATTTTATTAAAATTCACACTTAATTCCCAAATCACTGTATCACTTAACAAGCACTAATTAAAACTACTCACTACTCATAATGATAAAATAAGCAAAGCATAACATTTTTAAAAAAAAAACTATATAAATTAATTGAAAATTAATTGAAAAGAGGATTAAAACATTGGGAAACCGATTAGAAAGAAAAGGCCGGCAGTTAAAACGAAAAAAAAAAAAAACACATCCCGGATTTAATGTTTAGCTCTCACAAACCACTCTCACCAAAATTTACCTCCCCCTCAAAATCCTCCCCCCCGCGTCTACTAAATCAAACCCTTCACCACACACTCGCTCACACGCCTTTCTGAGTTGGGGACCTGCGCGCTCACAAATTAAATCTAAAAATAAAAACACGCTCCTACGCTCTCTACAGTTAAATATTTTAAAAAAACAGCTCCTAACCCCCCAAAACATTTAATTTCCATTTATTACGATTTTCACTATAATCTGAACTTTTTAACTAGTAATGGGAAAACCCAAAACAAGGGGGGCCCTATACTTTAATTTTTTATTTTAAATATTGTGGGCTTGAAAAACTTGTCCATACTGAGTTTCAGTATAGGTTGAAGGCTTGGATTCCATCAAAAAAGTTACATACCATTAACAAGAATAAACAACAAAATGAAAAGAGAGAGATTCGCCTCCCTCATCCGCTCGAATATTTTGGAGCACTATTATGTTTGCATATTGGTGAATAAGGCTAGAAAAATTTGATTTAATAAAACCCTACTAAACTCTTAAATTAAAAAAACTTCTCATTGTTATTTCAACTTTATAGGGGTTGGGTGGGAACTCTTACATACAAGAGCTTATCTCGCGCAAGAGTGTAGAAATTTCCTGGCTTTCGGAAAGGTTGGCTAATTTCAGGTTTTTTTAAATTTAAAGGATTTTAATAGTTTTCGTTTTCTCATAGTTGGGGTGTTATGGGATTTTTTACTTTAATTTTAAAGCTTCTTTTGGATGTAAAGATCTCCCACTTTAAGTTTGAAATTAACACTGAAGAGTTTATATTAGTGTTGAGGGTTAACCTTACTTTCTTGCCTTATTCAACATTATCAAATTTAATTTGCCTCAAATATTCTTGATTTAAAATTTCTACATTTTTGTGTTTCTTCGTTTTGGTTAACTTGTTGGATGGTATCAGGCTTCTCGTATACTGGAATTCAGTTTATGTTTATAGTTCAAGCCCCAAATTATCTAAAAAAATTAGTATTTGGGGCCTTGTTGGCGGTTCTTTTTTTTACTGTTAAATCAGGATATATGGGGTTAATTTCGTATTATGAAAATTTTATGGTTTTAAACGGGTTTTTTATATTAACAGTTTATTTATGTTTTTTGTGTTTTTCGTCGGTAACCGGGTTCGCAAACTCCTTATGGCGTGGGAGGGGCTTAACGGGGTTTTATTTTAGCTAGACCGAATTTTTGAAATTATATTGTTTTTTAGGCTAAAATAAAATCGGGTTGGTTTTTTCGGTTTTTAATGTTGCGGGCTTCTTTCAAAAAAACATACTCCGGTTTCCATTTTTTATATCCTACTTTCTAATTACATGCTGAGTTAGGATTATTTTACAAAATATTTGGTTATTTTTTGGGCCTTTTGCTTAATTTTTATCCCATTTTTCTTGAGTAGTGGAGTAAGTTTTTAATTAGTGGGCTTTGTTTTAAGTGATTTTAGTGAAATTTGGGGGAATTAAAAAAGGTGTGAATTTTTAAATACCAAAATGGCTTAATTCAATAATTAATACCTTTTAAGAATTTTTGTCAATTTAAAGCCAATTGGCTGTTGAGATATCTATTTCTTTTCTTAAACAAGGGATTTTTTAAAATTCGTTAATAAAATCGTACATTCACAAACTTTGGATGGAACTTTTTCACATCTCTTATGCTGCATTATTTACGTTTATCATTTTATCTTCTTTTTTAAGATTTGCTATATTTTAGTTATTTATTCTGTAGTTTTAAATTTTAGAACATTAATATTAGTTTAATTTTTTAAGGATTATAAAATATTAGGTTTTAAAACCAATAAACCCAAAAAAAAAAAAAACCAAAACCAAAAACTTTTATGACAATCAAGCTCGATTTACAACTTGAACGTAAATTTCCATTCATCTCTCGCCGAGGAAAACGATCCCGTGTTGATTACTTTTTATTCTTTCCTAAGAATAATTTGTATGATACTTTGCTTACGTATACATATATGTATTTTATATAAATATATATATTATATATCTGAGGGTTGTATTTGATTAATATCAAAATGAATCCTACCTTGGAAGGTGTTTTGCTATGAAAGATTTGGTGAAGCTGCATATATTCTTGGAATCAAGATCTACAGAGATAGATCACGACGGTTAATTGGTTTGTGTCAAAGTGCTTATATCAAAAAAATCTTAAAGCGATATCACACGGAGAATTCTAAACGTGGAAGTATCCCCATGCAAGAAAAGCTTAGATTGAGTAAATCACAAGGTGCCTCAACACATGCTGAATTGAGGAGCATGCAAAATGTTCCATATGCCTTGGCTGTGGGTTCTATTATATATACTGTGAGATGTACTCGCCCTGATGTTGCATTCGCTCAGAACATAACAAGCTGGTTTCAACAGAATCTACGTGATCTTCACTGGACTACTATTAAGAACATTCTGAAGTATCTTAGGAATACTAAGGACATGTTTCTAGTTTATGGAGGTGATATAAAATGAGAGCTCAGGGTTTCTTGCTACACTGATGCTGTTGATTGGAAGAGTGCCAAGCAAAGCATTTTCGCTACTTCATTTGCAGAAGCTGAGTATATTGCTGCGTGCTGTTGATTGAAAGAGTGCCAAGAAAAGTATTTTCGCTACTTCATATGCAGAAGCTGAGTATATTGATCTATGCGCTTCTAAAGGAAGGCGTTTTGGGTTAGGAAATCATTGGGCTTGGCATTGTACCCCAAACATTTTGAAGAACGCATAAATAAAAATTGTGATAATACTGGGAGTAATCACTATATCAAAAAATTGGAAATCTGAAATCACTAAAGGTGTTGGACATGTCCGTGCCAAAGTTCACTACCTTCGTGAAGTTATTGAATTTGGTGACATAAAGTTAGAAAAATTTCACACATACTTAGCTGATCCTTTTACTAAAGCGTTGGCTTTTCCAAAGCATTCAGAACTTACTAAGAATATTGGAATGCTTCCAACTAGTAGTCTCTTGTAAATATGTGTTTATTAGTTATTTGGATAATTGAGATTGTAAGACAATTTTATTTTCTGATGAATAAAGATACATGGTATTTGTTTTCATTCATATAACAATTGTTTATCCTATATTTGCATATTTAATCTTTGAATGATTTATCATTCTAAATATGTCAATTGTCGTTTAACAATATAGGAGTATTGTTACATAAGGCAAATGTGAGTGTTGGTTATATTCTTTGAATATATGGAAGGTTCCCGCCAAACTCATATGTTATTCATAAGGGATGCATATTGGACACCCCAACCTTCGAATATTTACTTTACGGATCTGTTTTCATAAGTAAAATTTTGAAAATGGTTAGTTAAGTCATCCTTAGACTTGAGAATACAAACAAGTTTTGGTATGTATGGATATCACTTTTTAATTCTAAGTCAAACGTTGTCCTAAAAATGGTAGTTATATAGACTATTATTAGAAGTGATGTGAAGCAACATTCACAACACTTGTATTCGACAAGTATTTGTTCCTCTACTTGATATGTGCAGAATGATACCATTGGCGCCTCTTCAGAATTAATCAGATAATTGTTTGGCCGAACCCAAAGGGTAATGCAAGATGATTCTTAATTACATTTGGTATATCGGAAGTAAGTTTTACAACGAGATTCTAAATGGTTAAACTATATGGAATGAGTTAGGATCCATATCCATGGTTTAATGGTATTTGAACAATAGGATGATTATAGTAAGAGATACGTAACCATGCTACTGAGAATGTTTTTGAAACTTGATCTCAAACATTTCTAGTTTAAAAACGAATGTGAGTGTTGCTAGACGTTTCCGTCATTAGTATATAGGCCGTCTGCTACTCCAACTCCCAAGTGGGAGCTGTTGGAATGTGGTAGTTGGATTAGCTCATTACAACTAGAAATGTGTGAGCCTATTAGGGGCACACACGTTAAACACATAGAGTGCGTTTAAAACTTCACGTAACGTTTCTAAGTAAACCATTTTGGACATTAAACGACTAGACAAAGATTCTAAGGTTATCCTAATGAGATAGCCGGCCTTGGATGATTCTAGAGAGGGTCTAGGTGCGTTAAATGTAGGTGATAAGGAGAAGAGAATGGTGATAAGGTTTGGGGGTGTTGTGATAAGGTAAAAACTCAAGGTTTTTGATCCTTATCATGAGTAGGGTTTGGAGGCTATAAAAACCTCCTTCCCCTAGCTCATTTATTCGTCCCTCAGATCTCAACACATACATAAAAGCTGACATCCTTCCCCTTGTACACAAAACAACCGAACTCTATAAACCTTCATTAGGGTTTTGATTTTCTGTTCTTTTCTAAAACCCTCTGCTTATTTTCGGTTGACATTTTAAGGTGGATCTACTTGAGATTTGATCCCAGTTCTGTTCCAGAGGGTATATTACTTTGGTTTACTTATTGTCAAGGCGTGACAATAGTGAGATTCGATCTAGGGTTTGAGGTGTTCATTTTCGGTTGATTCTGCCATTCTCGGTACAACTGAATTTCGGTGAAACCCTAAATCTCATTCACTGATTTTTGGTCCAGAAGAATAGTGAGGTTTTGGTACTTGATTTTCAGTAGGTTTGCATTACAAAGGTTGTTTGGGTTATACGTGAGGTTGGACTAGCATCCGGGCGCATTCGTTAGACATGTTTGTGTGAGCACTCGTAGAGGTGGTAGTCTAACCACTTTTGTTTCATTACATTTGATTCTTCAAGAGGTAATATTCCTTTTCCCTTTTGTTTATTTATTGTGTGTTAATCGTATGCACCTTACTTGATCCATATCTGCTGCGTACTCGTAGTGTTAATGGTTAACTAGTTCTTAAATCCCAATAGTTTTTATGTAAACTTACATATTCACAGCTCCATGTATAAGAAAAAGAAAATAAGAAAGTATGAAGTGCCTTTTCTCTCTCTTTTTGTTAAAACCAGGTCGAGTTCAGTTTGATTTTTTGTGATGCTTATTGACAACGAAGATAACTTAAATTGGTAAACACCCCTAAGCCTATATTGATTCTTTTAATATATATACGAATTTATGAAAGATACTTGTTTTAAACACAACAATCAGACTTATTCAACCAACCTCCCCACTTTTATTAATACTGCATATCAACTCTACTTCAAATGTAGAGAGATGTTTTCAAGACTCAAAAAATAAAAATACAAAACTCAACTAGAACAACAATTTGTAATCACCTCCCCACTGTATTATTATCTTGGCTTATCAACTCTACTCTTTCAAATGTAGGAGGGGGGATCGTTTTACAAAGGGGACCGCGAAAATAAAAGAAAACAATACAAAACTCAACTAGGAATCAACAATTTTTAATCAACTGATTTTTTTCAATTAAAACCCTTAACTCAGGAATACAGTAATCAAACGAAGATGAATAACAGGATTTTTAAAAGAGTATGAAAAAAGTAAATATAAGTATTCCAACATAATTGGGAGGCAAGACAAGTTGTTTATATAGGGGCCTTGACCAGCTAGGGCCTTTGTTCCATTAAACATTCACCAATCTTGGGGAAACCCACAAGTATCCAATAATGAGCCAAATAAGTGTTTATATAGCCTTGACCAGCTAGGGCTTCCAACTTCACAATCTTGACACAATCAATCCCTCAACTCATATAAACCTGTTAAAACAAACCAAAAGAAAGAAGAACAAAAAATAATATTAACAATATTTATAAAGCTCACCCTTTACCTTTAAACACTTTGACGAAACCACAATAAACTTATAAACTTAATACCCCCTCTTAAGTTTACTTGTGGTACAAATCCAAAAGCTGTAGATACTCACAAACCCTCTTGTGATCCTTAATAGACAGACCCTTAGTTAAACCATCAGCAGCATTATCTTCATATTTGATCTTAAGTGTTTTGATCAAACCTGCAGATACTTTCTCTCTTAGAAAGTACAAGTCTATTTCAAAATTCTTGGTCCGTTCTTGAAATACAGGATTTGCAACTATTTGAATAGCAGAACTGCTATCATAACTTATAGGAACAGGCAGATTTACTTTAACTTTCAAGTCACCCAAAATTTTTATTATCCACAAAACTTCACATGTAGCACTATTCATTGCTTTATATTCATCTTCAACTGAAGATTTAGCAATAACTGATTGCTTTTTTGCTTTTCCATGAAACTAGATTTATACCCATATACACAACATAACCTGTCACAGACTTTCGAGTAATTTTGCACTTAGCCCAATCAGAATCAACGTAAGCAGAGGGTCATTAGACTTTTCAAAGTAATTTTTTTGTTTTTTACTTAGCCCCAAATCAGTGAAAAATTCAACGTTTAAGCAGGAAGGAGGAGGACTTAGGATTCATAATTTCTTGTTTAAAAAAAAAGATATTCCCACGTTTCACTAGATGAAAAACCTTTTTTTAAAGATTTCTTAAAAAATACATGGGAATTGCTCGTTTCCATATAAAGGGGTACTGGGGGTGAACAAAGGGGGCATTGCATTAAAATAACTGACCTGAAGAATTCATGGAACCAACATTCGGGGCTGTGTATGGGGGTTTCTTTGTTTTAATTTGGCTTAAAGATTTTATTTCCCAAGTTTGCCCTCAAATTTTTCTCAGTTAACAATGGATATTACGCAAATAGGGTAGTAGATACCATATAAAACATTTTTTAGGTTTTTTTTATTACTTTTTTCTTTGGATCTGGTCAGGGTGGAATAAGGTTAGCCTTTGCAGGGTTTACTAATCTTCAATGCCTATTATTCAGTCCAATTAATTTTTCAAAACTAACAATTATTTGTTTGGTTTAAATAGGGGAAAATACCTTTGTAGTTTTTTCTAAATAACTTTTAAATCCTAATAGAATTTATATTTTTAAGTTTATTCCCATGATCTTTTTTTTTCTGATTTTTCGGGAAACATAGGGAAAAAACTTTAAAAATTAATTCTTGGAAAAACTTTATTAATTTTTCAAATTATGTACATGGGGTTCCCCCTTTACAACAATTTGATATCAATTTACATTTTTACAAGCAAAATAAAACAATGAAAAAATTTTCCCCTTTTTATCTGGACTTCTGGTATATTAAAGTTGTAATCAACTTTTACCTTCTATTCAAAAAATAAAACACATTTTTTCATTTAAAAAACATGTTGTTTAACTTTTATCATTTTTTTACCCCATTTGTCTAGGGAAGCCTTGTTTATACCGGCACGTTTTTTCAACAATGAATTTTAGTTAAACCCTTGCAATCCTTTTATTATTTCATTTATCAGTTTTTTATAAAATTTAGCTTCATGTGGGAATATGCAATATAGTTGTACATTCTTCAGCATTAACATTGGGTTCATGTAAAATAAGCAATTATCGTATCACCCTTAATTGGTGAAATACAAGGGCCCACTTGTAGCTTAATAACCGCCACTATTAGTAAAACTTATCCACCTATACGGTTTCCAAAAATTTTAAACAACAGGATAGAAAAAATTTGGGCTCTTCACCCTCTAGTCCATTTTTACTTCTTTTGGGGGGGGACCCAAATCCCCACTTTGGGGCCTACTACATCTTAGTAACTTAAAAATCTTTTTTCTTTATTTCTCACCCATTTAGGGAACTTCATATTTTCACTTTGGGAAAAATTCCATTTATACCTAATTAGCTTTTATTACCCTTGGGTTAAATTCAAGCTTTTTCCCAAATGTGTTTTTTTTCTAGTCAATGCTTCCATCATCTTGGTTCTTTTAAGCCCTTAAATACCCACCCCTTGGTCCATTTTTGTTAGGCTTCTGTAAATGTTCTATAGGGTCGTCATGGGCATTTTTGTTATGGTTTTTGGTATAAACAGGCATTAATATTCTATCTATTAGGGGTCACAATTTGGGGGATAATTTGAACCACAGGAATTATTTTGTTCTGTACGTAAAAACAGTCTTATTCAAAAAACCATATATTGTCTTCACGTTGCAGGCATTCTATGGTTGTTCTACCTTGATCTCCTAAGGAATCTGAAACTCTCTTGGTATAGTATCAGGATCCTGATTCCAAAATTATATTGGATTATTCTCATAATATTTGCCTCCACACCCTTCAGTATTCATTTATTTCTTCAACTCAATAGTTATGTATGTTTTGCACTTTTCTTTTTAAATCATCCTTTTTGGAACTTCCTGGCGTCCATACTGCCCAAGACCCCATCTAAGTTATGTTATTCAAGGTCTTCTAATTTGGTAGGGCGGACTCTGGAAAGGCTAACAATTTCTTCTAAATGGCTATGGGGGACTGTTCACTTCGTGGGGTGGAGGTCATCAGGTAGTTATCCATCTGCCCATAAAGTCGGATGAACTTAGTAATATTTTAGCACATACATTGATTGCATCCTTCCTATCGGCCTCTCTTTATTCCATTCACAGGGTTTTTCATTCAGACTTACTTATAACCTGCATCTTTGGTCATACAAAAAATAAAAATCTTCATCTAAAAAAATTCAAAATTATTTTCCACCTCCGTTGTTTCTTTCATAAACAAAACCAATGTTTTTCTTTCAACCAAGTTTCATTTTTTAAAAAAAGGGGGAACTTTTTTAAACCAAGTTTTCATAACAAAATTTTTTTACATTCTCTATGGAACACAAACCCCACAGGTTTTTGCTTGTTTTCTAACGATTATAGAGGGCTCGTCAATATAACCCTTTTTAGGTTGGGAAAGGGGGGGGGAATTAACCTTACCAATTAAAACCACACCAACTTATCAGGGGGGACTAGGCCGTACAACATTTTGGTCACCATTGTTATTTAGAAAACAAAGTTTTCAAAAATCATAAATCAACAAAACCTTTAATAAGGGGGGGGGGGGGGGGGGGGACTTTAAAAATTAAGTGGGGGAAGGTGGGAGGGAACTTTGGGTTTCCCTTTTTATAATTCATTTCGTAAAGGGACATCTTTCAGTAGAGGAACAAAACAAAATTCGGGTATTATGTTGATTAAAGTTAATACAAACAGTTAAGAAACACATTTCAGGGGTCTCCACCTGTTCCAAAAGGTAAAACCCCCCCCCCCCCCCCCGGCCCCCCAAAAAAAAAAACATGTGAGGCCCTTGGAAACATTAAGTATAATTGCCTACTGTTTTCTCATCTCACAGGCACAATTTAATGTTTCTCGTTTTGGTGGTTGATACTAAACAAAGTAGTTTTGGGATTTTGTTTAATTGCCTTTAGAAATGGAACAAATAATCATTATCCAAAAGGAATGGATTTAATAACACAATTTATGTTTTTCCGTTATTCAACTTCTAAAAATCTTTTTAAAGGGGGTTGTTATTTATGAAAAAACTAATTTATTTTTGATTCAATTTATAAAACTCAATAACAAATTTTATCAATTTTACTTTTTCATTTGTCCCTTTTAAACAAATTTACACTAAATCATACCACCAAACAAGCCCTGGGTATAAACATCATCTACTTTTGGTCAAAACTGAATATCTAAACAAAAAAAACTATCCCCTACTTCTAAATTGTATCCCTACTTCTAAATTTATATGGTCCTTAAACATCTAAATGAACTAAATCACCTAAACCTTTGGTTTTGTGTTCACAAAGAGGGAATGGTTTTCTTGTCTGTTTAGCCTTGTGACAAACATCATAAGGCTGAATATCAGACATACTATCTATATGAATCTTATCCTTTAATAAACATAGAACTTGGTCAGATGGGTGACCAAGTCTGTTATGCCATAAACACTTAGATAACAAACAACTAGAAATATTATGTGGTATATCATAAGTCATAACATGGTGACGATTCTTGGATTTGGCTAGTTTCTAGAGAGAGAAACACATGAGAGAGTA
>BQNB010045391.1:0-44305 GCA_026074375.1 Tanacetum coccineum
GAGTAAGAGTAAGATATGTCTATATTTCACTTTCTCATACCTCGCTATGCCAGGATCGGTTTAATTAAACGGTACATTAGTTACCTTTTTGAACAAAAAGTGAAAGTGCTTTAAGCCTTTTTTTTTACTTGGAATTAAGGAGAGTTGTTTGTGGGAAAATTAATCAAATGAAATTGTGGGCCCCTGCCGTTATTGGACTAGTAAAGCATTTACTTTTCACAAAGTCCGTATAACGTGAATCCGATTCAACCCTCCACTCCATCATCTCCTTTTGCTTTTTTTAATCTTATTGCAAAATTTTCTTATCAAGTAAAATCCCATGTTCAAGAATGTTACTCATTTCATATTCTTCAAGTAATTAAATAACTAACATGGATTGATGGTGTTTTAAATAACTAATTAGTTCTACAATTAACTACATTTTTGGTCCTTGTGGTTTGTCAAATATAACGGTTTTAGTCCAATAGTTTAAAATGTAACAGATCTCGTCCATTTTTGTTAAAACGTAACACTTTTGGTCCAATTTTGGTCCTTGTGGTTTGTCGGGTATAACGGGTTTAGTCCAAAAATGGACCAAAAGTGTTACGGGTTGACAAAAAATAGACGAGATCTATTACATTTTAAACTATTGGACTAAAACCGTTATATCCGACAAACCACAAGGACAAAAAAAGTAGTTAACTCTTAGTTCTATTAACAAATTCGTGTTACATGTGTTTTGGAATCAGGATTACAATCTTCATTGTTGCTTGCAATATTGCAACACCCTAACACTTAAAAAACATGTTAACTTAAGTTTTCTTTTGTCAAAAATAACAAGATAGGTTTAGCTTCTCGTCTCAGAAATATATTCGCAACATAACAAAAACACGTTTTAGAACATACTAGAAGAGTACCCGTGCACAATTACGTGATTTTATAATGACAAATAAATATGGTTGATAAATTTCGGTTTGGTGTAGAGTAACATGTATGCATATAACGAAAAATAATCAAAATATAATTGAAAATTGTTGTAAATACGATAATTCAATTCAATGAACGATTTTAATACGTATTAAAGAACGTATAAAAACATTTAGTGAAACTAGAATTGAAACGTGACAACAATTAGTTAAATCATTCATTTTCTTCTATAAACTTTTTTCTAGCTTTTTTACAAATATTATATATATTATCCAAATGATATGTGTATATAGTATGTATGGAATGTGATTGGTAACTTTTTTAATGATCGTTATAACTTATAAGACAACTCTTTTAAAAACATGTCAAACTTTTTTTTAAAAAAGAAAAAAAAAATTAAAAAGGTAATCTTTTACATAGTAAAGAAAAACGTCAAGTAGGATATTCGTATTTCAAAAAAA
The DNA here is from genome assembly GCA_026074375.1 of Tanacetum coccineum. Taxonomy (NCBI): domain Eukaryota; kingdom Viridiplantae; phylum Streptophyta; class Magnoliopsida; order Asterales; family Asteraceae; genus Tanacetum; species Tanacetum coccineum. Next base: position 1,368 of record BQNB010045391.1, read on the forward strand.
TCAAATCATACTAAATTTAGTAATATTTTTTTTAATTAGAATTTCTTTTTAAGGTTTTTTAAATTAATTTTAATTAGAAAAGTCAAAATATTTCCAAAATTGGCAAAAAAAATCACCCCACGTTTTCATATAGTGAAAAAAAGAGAATTAAACATAAAAGTATAAGTGTCAAAAACATAAAGAAAAAAACTTAGAAAAGGTGGGAGTAATTTTACAAAGATTAAGGTCTAAATGCAATTTAAATCAAACCTCACAAACAAATTATTAATAAGTAATCAAAATTTTATGTTAAAACCCCGTGCGTGCACAGGGTATTATAACTAGTTGAGTATAACAGACTATTTTACTTTTTAAGTTTCTTAAGTTTGAATTAAAATCATTCTTTTTTAAATGTAATATAAATAAAATTAACTCAAAGTTGGTTCATTTTAATGCATTTAGGATAACAAATGATATAAAAAACTTGCAGCAACATTCTTTTTTATATGTAATATAAATAAAATTAACGTAAATTTAGATCATTTTAATGCATTGAGGATAACAAATGATATAAAAAACTTGCAACATTTAACAAGGATAAACTTATAAAGATTACTAGTGAGTTATAACTATGACTTTTAGAAGGAATTTTCTTTTCGATCAAAAGGAAAATAAACTTAAGAAAATTTCAAGTAAATTATTGGTGCGTTAACGTAGAGCGTTTGGATTATCTATGAACATATTTAGCATCTTTGCATTTTAAAAAGAGGAAGGCTTAATTTTCAAGTTACAAGCATTTAAGCATAGTGTATAAATCATAGAAACATAATTAAAACTTGGCAATTAAAACATACTTAATACATAATTAATACTCCCATTATAACGCTCAATTACATAAATATTTAAAAATGAAAATAACTAATACCTAATTAATAAATGATTAATACACCCCATTACTTAAAAATACAATTCATATATTCACATTGTACGACAATTAAAAGCATATATCTACAAAAGCGTACATATCATGTCTCTCTACAGTGATGGTGCATATAGTTTTAACAACCGGATCAGACCAAGGGGTCAACCGGGAACCGGAGTCACCATGGGTTCGGCTAGCCAATAATAGCCGTCCAAAGACGAACTAGAGTGGACTGTCGGAACCGATAAAAACGGGTGAACCGGGCCTTACCGAGATCAAATTCTATTTTATTTCTCCGGTTAATCGTCACAGGGTACCTGCCGCCGCAACGCACGAGTACCCTGCTAGTTCAAGAGTGATAAGCCTTAACCGTTGTGATTTTAATTCTCATTTGGCAAACACCAAATAGCTTTATTTTATTTTTATTTTTTTGGAACGTTCTTTTCCACCACTATATGAAGTAGCATTTAGATGTTGTGATGATACAAAATTACATTATCTTACAAATTATGATTACAACTAAAACTACGTTACCAAACACTTTTATAGAAAAAACAGTTGCTCACAGTTGCTACTTAAAGCTACTGCTCACTGCTATTGTTACTTTTGTTGGTGATTTTAGTGTTATCAACGGCCATTTAGGTAATGACGATTTACTAGAGACTAATGAGATTTCATACTTAGCTTGGATACGAGTTAGGGAAGTGTGGAGTACACACTCGTTGAGTTAATATGTTTTCGACCATGACAAAAATGCAGAGATCAGTACTAAGTTGGTTTTTCACTGGCAGTACTAAGTAGTTAGTACTGCTAGCACTAAGTAGTTAGTACTGCTAGCCGTGTAACTGTTGAAAAACAGTTGTAAAAATTGGTTTTAACCAACTTTAACTGCTTAACTGTCATCTAGAATCTGTTTTATAAACAGATTCATTAGTCTCATTAAATAGAACGAAAATACATACAATTCCTCTAATCTTCCTGATTTGTGATCGTGTGCCTAGAACACAAAGTGATTCTCTTCTAGTCTTATCCCGATAGAGATTTCGTGCAACCCTGGGCATTTGATAGGGTCGAAATACTTTATACGGAAAGTGGACATTTACACGATTCTAGAAGATATCCAGGATTATCACATCACACACACCCCCTAATTAACTAACAAACGTATAAAGTATTTTGTTTGTGATAATCGTGGATGAAATCTGTGGAAGTGTTATTAAAAGAGATGAATTCAAGAATTGAAATACGAGAGTTTTAAAGAAAAGAAAACTGGGATGAAAGTTCGAATTGATTGTTGAGATCAATACAAATGGTGAACATGGTTTCGATCAAACTTACGGTACACAGTTTTTGTTCAATTTTCTTTATCAGGTTATGATATATATGCATACGGCTAGATTGCATGCGCTTGTCTTGAAATAATTAATATGTGAATAAAAGGATGGTTAAACTATTTCCAATCTGTTCATGATATGTTTTCTGAGAAATGGAAATTTTGAGAACTCTTGTGTTTGGAACTTAGAACCGTATGTATATTTTTATACAAGCAACTATGAATGTTAATCAAAGAAACGCAAGTACTGTTGGTATATTTGCATGAAACTTTGATAATCATTAATTGGCAACAAGATTTTGTATGGACTATAATTAATAAGAAAAGACAAGTTTGTGACAGTTTGACATATATGTTGAAATATAATTGATTGTTATATTTGTGGCCTTTAGCGATGAAGTTTCAAAGTCTTGTTATTCTTATTAAAATGAAAAACTTTGGTAAATATGGATCTTGCCTGGATGTTTGTTATCTTTATTACATAAAGAATTTTGACGGTTATCATATTTGGTTGGATTCGTTTGCCAGAAAGAATAACAAGATGTCAGTTAGTTCTAGTTCTGTATAAATGTCATCTTCTACTGTTGATTTGTCAAACAAGATCATATAAGAGATGTTCAATGTTGGAAGTTTTGTTATTTGGCAATAATTACTTCCTAAAAGAAATAAATAGGTTCTCTTTTATTATTGCGTGTTGAATGTTGATATCAATATGATCAAATGCAATCATTGGTTGATATTGATTGTTATGGTGTTATTCTTTATTTTGACATAGTCTTAATCCTTAATCTTATATTGAAATGAGTAAATTAGATAAACTCATGGTTACTCTTGATTGAGGTGAAAGTATAGTAAATCACATAACGTGATTTGAATGAAAGACACGCTTTGATGTTTGTCTTTGTTTTTCTTCATTATCTACCGATGGTATAAGTAGGACATGTGTTGTCTTGATCGGTGTTTGATTGGAAAATGAGCTGTCTATTGTATAGTTGTATTTCTGTATGAAATAAGGGGATCTAAACTCTACTATGACATAGAGTGCAGTGATTACGCCGTAACATAAGCGTATGGTTACGCCGTAATCATGTTGGGTGAGTGGCAAAAATCATTTGGGAATTGGTTACGTCGTAACCAATTAGTGGGTTTACGCCATAAACATTTGTTTTGTGCTATAACCCGGAAAATGATTACAAGATTACACCGTAACACCTGGTTGTCAGTAATAAAGACTTGTTGGATTCCCTTGATAAATTTAGAATTTATAAAACAGAAGTTGAATTGCAACAAAATGACTTAGTTAAAACCTTACGCACAGATAGAGGTGGTGAATATTATGGTCATGTATTTTTTCAATATGTAGGAATCATTCATGAAACTACAGCTCCTTATACACCACAGCAAAATGGTGTGGCTGAAAGGAAAAATAAAGCTCTTAAGGAAATGGTTAATTCCATGTTATCTTACTCAGGTTTGAGTGAGGGGAAAAATAGAGCTCTTAAGAAATTATGCAAAGATAAACGTGAATCGATAAGATGAAAGGACATCGGATCTTCCCAAACTAATTTCACACAAAGGATGAGAAGCTCGAGTAGAACGGTACAAATCAACCAGACACGAGAGGCTTCAAAAATTTGTTGGTTCGATCCTACAAAATCACAACAAACAAGCAACAAACATCGAGAAATCGGAAAGAGTACAATCCTCTCTTCAACACAACACATTAGATAATAGAAAATAGAAAGAAAATAGAAAGGATAAGCATGGGGTGAACTCCCACGAAGCGGCTTGTTTTTGGTCACCGAGTCGCAAGCTCGACTCGATCCCTGAATTTAGTTGTCCTTAGGGAAAATCTGGAAGTCCGGGATAACCAATGGTGGTGTATCCCCTCCATAGTAATGCTTAAGACGGTGGCAATTGACTTTGAAATTCGAACCATCGGCATGAGACACTTTGGCAGTGCCATAAGGATAAACTTTGGTGATTGTGAAAGGTCCGGACCATCGGGATTTGAGCTTTTCGGAGAAAATCCTATAATGAAGCTATGCAATCTCAAGATTCTGTGTTTTGGAAAGAAGCAATTGACGCTGAGATTGGTTCTATTAATGAAAATAATACTTGGGTTCTATCTGATTTACCCCCTGGTTGCAAACCTTTAGGTTGCAAATGGATCTTCAAAAGGAAGATGAAAGTCGATGGAACAATTGACAAGTTTAAAGCTCGATTGGTAATCCAAGGCTTTAGACAAAAGGAAGGGATTGATTACTTCGATACCTATGCACCAGTTGCTCGTATCACTACTATTAGATTGTTGTTAGCTTTAGCTGCTATACACAATCTAGTGATCCATCAAATGGATGTCAAAACAACATTTTTAAATGGTGATTTGGATGAAGAAGTGTATATGAAGCAACCGGAAGGATTTATTATGCCGGGCAATGAGCATAAGGTGTGTAAGCTGGTCAAGTCATTGTATGGGCTGAAACAAGCACCTAAGCAGTGGCATCAAAAGTTTGATGAGGTTGTGTTGTCAAGTGGTTTTCTTTTAAACCAATCTGACAAGTGTGTATATAGCAAATTTGATAGCTCCGGTAAAGGTGTCATAATTTGTCTATATGTTGATGACATGTTGATTTTTGGAACTGACCAAAATCAAGTTGATAAAACTAAGAAATTTTTGTCATCGAAGTTCTCAATGAAAGATATGGGAGAAGCAGACGTTATTCTTGGTATTAAGATTAAACATGAAAATAAAGGGATTGTAATTACACAATCTCATTATATTGAGAAAATACTCAAGAAATTCAATCATAAAGATTGTTCTCCGGTGAGTTCTCCCATAGATCCGGTAGAAAAGCTTAAGCCAAATACAGGCAAACCTGTAGATCAGCTCGAATATTCTAGAGCTATTGGATGTTTGATGTATGCTATGACTAGCACTAGACTTGATATTGCTTATGCAGTTGGTAAATTGAGCAGATTTACTAGTAATCCTAGTAGACAGCATTGGCAAGCAATAACAAGGGTGTTCAAGTACTTGAAAGGTACTATGAATTATGGTTTATCATATATGGGATATCCTTCGGTGTTAGAAGGTTATTCAGATGCTAGCTGGATAAATCATGTTGAAGATTCATCTTCTACGAGTGGCAAGTTGTTCCAGCTAGAGGGGCGGAGCCAAAACCTGGTCATCCCAGAAGCCCCCAAGCCACCAGGTACTACTCTGGACTCTGCTTTTATAGCCTTGGCAGCTGTGGTACAGCCGCAAATGGCTAAGAACAAGATACATGAGATACCACTAAGGCCGAAACCCATCGACCCATATCTATCCGATGTGCTAGTGCTCCACAATGGCTAAGACTTATAGTCATATATCCAATGGGAATCAAGACACTTAGGATAGGCATAGTAAGATTAGAGAGATAAACAAGCATGGTGAGATTCTATTGAGTTTGTTCGGTCGCAAAAGAATTTAGCAGACCACTTGACGAAGGGTTTCTGCTGGGACTTAGTGAATAAGTCAGTGATAGGGATGGGATTAAAGTCCATATAAATCTACTATCTATGAGATACCCAATTCCCTTCTAATATGACGTTAGAAGCTGAATTCAATGTGGAAAGCTCATAGCTAGAGGTTGGAACATGTGTATTTATCTTCCCGAGGTATGTGTTCAGACCTGCAAGTGATGGTTAGGTTGAAGTTTACCTTCTTAATGATTCTTTTGAAAAATTGCAAATGCAGGTGCAAGACTAAAAGAATCACCTATGTGAACATGAAGTTTTGCCGCTTCAAGAAGCTTGGACTTGGCTTCCTATATGTTCATTAATGGATTGGGACACATGGCTTGTAAAGTGTCAAGTAAATGAACTTTAGAGTGTTGTAGAAACGAATGTGTATAGTATCTTCAGGTATTCAAATGGATTGACGGGTTCAATCGTTACGACACCTCGATTTTCGAATATTTGGAATGTGTATTATACTAAGATGAAAATTCAATCGCAAGACATTTTCATTTATGCATTTGTTTGTTTCGTTATGTTTGTTTTAACATAATAGCATATATCTTTATATATGTTTTAGTAAATCAAAGATTACACTAAAATGGGGGGATTTATTGGTGATTTTAGTGTTATCAACGGCCATTTAGGTAATGACAATTTACTAGAGACTAATGAGATTTCATACTTAGCTTGGATACGAGTTAGGGAAGTGTGGAGTACACACTCGTTGAGTTAATATGTTTTCGACCATGACAAAAATGCAGAGATCAGTACTAAGTTGGTTTTTCACTGGCAGTACTAAGTAGTTAGTACTGCTAGCAGTACTAAGTAGTTAGTACTGCTAGCACTAAGTAGTTAGTACTGCTAGCCGTGTAACTGTTGAAAAACAGTTGTAAAAATTGGTTTTAACCAACTTTAACTGCTTAACTGTCATCTAGAATCTGTTTTATAAACAGATTCCTTAGTCTCATTAAATAGAACTAAAATACATACAATTCCTCTAATCTTCCTGATTTGTGATCGTGTGCCTAGAACACAAAGTGATTCTCTTCTAGTCTTATCCCGATAGAGATTTTGTGCAACCCTGGGCATTTGATAGGGTCGAAATACTTTATACGGAAAGTGGACATTTACACGATTCTAGAAGATATCCAAGATTAGCACATCACACACACCCCCTAATTAACTAACACGCGGCCATAAGAACATCATGCATCTTGACCTACACGAGAACGTTGGAGTGATTTGCTTTTGTGAGACTTGCCGATGGAGTCCATTTGTTTAAAATAATAGGTACTTGACGAATCATCCAAGGTCCGTTTTCAAGAACATCATCCACCCCTTTCTTAGAAGAGAATTTAAAAAAGTAGAAGCCTTTAGCATTCATCATCACCTTTTGTAATCCAAATTTCCCCATGTGTTATAAACGTAGTTTTCTACAACTGGAAACGCAACTCTTTTCCCAATGAAGTACCCGTATATTGAATGACTCATTCTATCATTCACCTTTTTCATAGAAGACAAAGGAATCATGGCTTCAAATTCAGCATTATTTGTAACTTCCTCTTCAATCTTCCTGAAATTAACTTTAGGTTTGGTAGGTTCAGAACCAACCACATTAGCAAACGAGTTACCTCTAATAGTGTTATCTTCAATGCTCGACTCTTTGATTATGTTAAGACTATCAATAGTCTCATCATATGTCTTAGCAATATCATGTAGGGATGCATTTTCATTTGCTTTCGAATGAGTGTTGTTAACAGACGAAACCCCATCATCTTCCTCTCCCTTACCCTCCACCATGATGTAACAAACAAACAAGAAGTACTCGCAACGTCAATCTTCAATAACATAGAAACCAACGATCACAGTAGCCTACTCAAAACCCCATAAAAATACAACGCTTTAGTCATTGAGACATTTTGTCAAACAGGTGGTGTGCAACACAAATGACTCAAAACCAAGCTTTCTTCTAATGCACTTCTTGAAGCTGAATGAGATCACATTATTGAAAAATGGAAATGATAGCTGATTTTAGAGGGTTTTGAATTTTGAAAGGTTGTTCGAATGAAAATGAAAATGTTGGTGAGATTCGGGTTCCTTAGATTTGGGTTTGTTCGTGTGCTCTTCTCTTTTATCTCTTTTATAAGTTTTTTTGAATGAAATATTGGTGATTATAATAACCGAATGATTACAAAGATGGTATGAGAACTCAGATTGGGAGAGTGAATGAGATTAGGGTTTGATGATTAGTGAGCCTAGATTGGGAGAGTCAAAATATTATATTTTGATAAAGAGATCCTCTACCAAGCACTTTTTTGCTGTAAAGATCTTCTCATTTCTTGCATTCCAAATCAACCAAGATGATGATAATATAACGGATTCAAAACATGAGAGTTGATATGCTTGATATAACCTCCTTTTTTGTGAGCTAAAGTTTTTGATGAAATCAATAATTTCCAAAAAGGAAGAGCCCGCCTTGAATTCAATACCCCACCACAAAAAAATATTTTTCCAAAGGTGAGAGACCAACTCACATTTGACCAGAATGTGATCAATAGTCTCAGAATCATTGTCACAAATGGGACATAGGATCGAAGGTATGTCTATACCTTTGAGGTCTAACTCTACTCTAGTTGGGATACGATTTCTCTCGGCATGCCAAACAAAAATTAAGACTTTTGAGGGAATGAGAGAAGACCATCTAGTTGGACGACTCGTCGAGAGGAGCCCGCATTTATCAATAGCAACCCACACTGATTTAATAGAAAACAAATTCGAGTTACTTAACAAGAAATTCCAACTATCTTCCCCTGTACCATGACGAAAGTTACAAAGTAATTCCATAAGCTCATCGAAGTCTGCCATCTCCCTTCCACTTCTGATCGGTCAACGCCAATCCCATATCAATTGAAAGTTATCATCATCACTTCCACATCAATCACTAAATTTAAATCGTTTTCACTTTTAAATGTAAATTGTCTGACCATTTTTGCCTAGAATATTGTGACCTTTCTCCAATGCTTGTACTTTTTATTTACACTTTCACACTCTCACATACTTAAAACACATTATATGTTGGTGATTTTAGTGTCATCAATCATTTTATGTAATTGCGATTTACCTAAAGACTAAAGAGATTTCAAGTTAAACTATGATATAGGTTTGGTGATGCGGAGTACACACTCATATAAGTTAATTTGATTTCTAGTACAACAAATGGTGATTATTCACCAAAGGGTGTGACTCTTCACCAAAAGTTGTGACTGTTCACTTTATGTACATAGATACACATTTAGTCTTTCATATGAAGAAATAAGATGAAGAATCATAACAACACATACAATCTTCTCCATGTTTTTCTCTCATTCTTGTGCATAGAATTTGAGTGTATTCTTGTCTTATCCCATATACGAATTTCGTGTAACCCAAGGCACCAAATAGGGTCAAAATATTGTATTCGAAATGTGGACTATACACGATTCAAGAATTATTCAAGCAATCTTTGATTATCAAAACCAACATACAAACATTATTTTCTTTTAATCTCATATATATCTAAAATTAAAACATAAAAAATTCAAACAAATTATGTCAAATAACATATTATTTGATGCTCTTTAACTTAATATCCATTTCTATATACTTTTGCAGAGTTTTTTACCGAAAGCCTTTCAGCCCCTTGACAATAGTGGGTTGTGGCCAGCTCAACATGTTGTCAATCTTACTTTTATGTGCTAATACCCCTTCACTGCTCACCACATGCCTGAAATACTCTAACCTTGCCTGACTGCTTCCGTTCTGACTTAGCTGACCATCGCACCTGATTTCTATATCTAATTATCCATATGTATGGCCTATATAAGGAGCAAAGTAATGCTCACATTATAGCTACTGTGTTGACTGTAACTACACTACGAGAATTTTCATTGAGCTCTGATGACATCAAATAACGTCACTTTTATAGCATCATTTATCCCATGTAAATAACCCATTTTGTATAATTATTGCAAGAATTGATACTTAATCATTTATATTTGAGATTTGCAGTAATTATGAAGTACTTTATGAAGATTAGCTAAAAGGCACGCATTCTGGAGCTTAAACAAAGAAATATGAAGAAACTGACTCTGACATCCTATACGTCATATCCATCAAGGAAGATACGGCGTATTTGTACCTGCACTTCACATGAAATCACGAAGATACAAAATCCAATACGCCGTATCCAAGAGACATCTATACGCCGTATTCTATAACACCCCCATTTTGACAAATATAGCAGCGGAAGCTAATCTGGGGTATTACTTCATAGTACAACAGTCATAATCATAGAAAATGACTCATAAAGAGACGTTTTTGGAAAATTTAGTTATCATTCATTTATTCATCAGAGTTTTACAAAAGAGAGAGATCCCAAAATCTAGAAACATAAAGTTTGAATGATAACAGTTTAGCCATCTTCAAGTCCGTGCCACTCCGTGCCATGAGTTGCTCAATTACCTGAGATAAACATGCTAAAAAGATCAACACAATGGTTGAGTGAAATTCATAGGTTTATGTTAAACAGTTTGAATACAAGTTCAATAGTGGGTTACGTTGTTATACACCCATAAGTGTAATAATTGCAATGAGTACAATTATTATAGAAAACAGTATTATTGCCCTAAGCTCATGACACCGAGACCTTGAGATAATCAATAATCACAAGAAGTTGCCCCAACGGGTGCCTTTGCCAAACACCCGCATAGTGATTCAAATGAAGTGCGTTTGGTTACCAGAAAGTATAGGTACACCAACGGGGGAGTTCAGTCCCAAATAGATCTATTCACAGCATTCGCGCTTACTCCGAAAAGTAATTAACGGTTCATGATAGTGGGGTCTTAATGGCAAAAGTAAGGACTTAGGCAATAATATATCAGGATAGCATACAGTTGGAAAAACACTTGCATTCATGGTTTATAGCATGTATCCCCCTCGCGGGTTTATGAAACATTTCAAAGATTTAAAATGCGAGGCTATGAACTCACCTTAACAGGGAAATCTGATTGATGGCAAAAGTATATCAAGTGAAAGTAACGGCCTCGTCACGCAACCTGGGGTAATATGTCAAGTCTTAGTGTGATGGTTTATGTTTCAAAACTTCATAAAGTTTAACGTATTACTTTGATTTATTAATTTATGGAAATATTGTATCACTGTTCGGGCTATCATAATCCAGAGGCCATGTAGTATCGTTTGAGGAGTCAGGGCACTTTAAATCGTAAACCCAGCAAACTCGTCAAAACAAATACCCAAATGGAACCCCTCACATGAAATTCCCTAGTAATGTGATAAAATAAGATTGTAAGTTTCTTCAAAAGCTAGTCGATGATAAATTATGTTAATTATATAACGTAATTGTTTTATAATGCGTCGATCGTTGATTAATAGCGATAAATGTATCGGGTTTTAATAAAATTGAGTCTTATAATATTAATATATATTTTTATAATTTATATAAAAATATTATATTTTATATTTTTAAGTTTGCAAAAATGGCAATATATACCCTTGATTTATAAACTTTTACAAATTTAGTCCTTTATATATAAAGTATATATAATTTAATCCTTTAACTTTAGAACTTGGCAAAACAGCCCCTTGTAGTTATAACTTTAGGAAAATGACATTTTCAGCCCCTCTAGTTATAAATTTCAGAAAGTTACGATATATACCCCTATGCATGAAAACATTTGCAAATCAAGTCCAAAATTCATAATTTTGATATTTTTGAAATCCAAAAGAGTTTTGCAGGTCATGGCTTATTAGAATAAGCTAAAATAAGATGTTCTAACGTAACAAAAGTTTAGAAAAAGGATTCGTTAGAAAATCAAAACGGGTCATTTTTAGGGTTTTAACCAAAAACGCATGGGTTTGTGAATCAAAAGCTTAAACAAGAGTTTACACATGATCTTAAGAAGCTTATTAAAGTTTTAGAACAGAATACGAGCTTATTGAACAAGATATAAGCTTACTTGAGCTTAAAATGGGTCGAATGAGGGTTTTTGGGTTCGCACGCCTAGTAACGACTTCAAGGGCTTCTTTCTCTTGATTCTTGGCTTCCATTCTGATCTTAGGGACCTTCTACTTCTTCCTTGGCTGGGATAGAACTTAGTTTAGTGGTGGTAGAGAGTTTATGGAATGAAATGAAAGGGTGTGTGGGTTTCGGGCTAAAATACTAGAGTTTGAAAACCCCTTAGTGCACAAGTTTCATGGTAATGGCAAGCGTCTTTTGTAGCTAGTGACTAATAGCAGCTAGGGGTGAGTATGGAGAGCTATGGAGGTGTAGTTTAGCAAGGTGGAAGGTTGTGGGAAGGGTGCGGCTTTTTAAGGTGGTGACGAGTAACTTGGTGGCCAAGGGAGGTGATGGAGGTGCTTGTAAGGTGGTAGGGTGGCTGCTAGTGACATGGTGGTGATGTAATAGTGGTGCTTAAGGTGCTTGTTTAAGATTTAAGAGCGTTTGGATCATGGTTTTAGGATTTAGGGTTTTCGAGTAGAAATAGCAATGTTGCAAAAATCGCGAGTCGCTAGCCGGGCGGTCGACCACCCTGTAGCCTGTAATCGGCCTAGGCGCGATTAATCGGTGATTAATCGTTTTTACTGTTTGTATATAAATTTCAAAATTTTACCGATTTTTTACCGATTTTCCCGATTTTTTACCGACTTGACCGATTAATCGCCGAGTTGACCGATTTTTGAAAATTATATATATATAATTTTGACTTTCGTTGACCGATTAGGCCGGGTTGACCGATTAATCGCCGAGTTGGCCGATTCATCGCCGATTTTTTGCCCAGGCCGATTTTTCAAGCGAGTTGCCTTATTTTACAAGTTCCAACCCCGCCTAGCGATTAATCGGCGATTAATCGGCCGCCTAGGCCGATTTTTGCAACATTGTTTTATAGTATAAAAAGTTAAGAACTTGACAAGTATTTGTAGCTTTAGTGGAACCAACACCGATTCGTTTAACTATTTATAATGTAAATGAACTACCTGCATAAAGTTTGTGGAACTCCCTACCCGACACATCTTTGTACCTCTTGGAATCAGAATAATCCCATAAGGTTTCTTCTTTTCTACCTTTATAAAACCATGAGTCGCCAAAACTGCAGGTTCCATAATCTTAGTATTATCACTCAATTGATTAGAATGTATAAGTACTAAGATAGGATTTATAGTGAAATATACCACAAGTCTGATAAAATAAAAATGCATGCCTTTTCCTGTCCAATCCCAAGGCAAGTTGGTTAAGTGATTCTTGAGTAGATCCTGTCCAATGGGTGATCAGATGATGGGAATTTTTAGTTTGTGTAGGTCTAGTTTCTACCATCAGATCTAAAAAAAATCAAAAGAACCGGGTGTTAAGACATTGCCATATTTTTTTAAACTAAAGTTTAGTGGAAAGGTTAAAGGTAATGCACCATTCTCGGGTAAGTCGTTTTCATTTTCTTCAGTTAACTTGTAATTTGGATCAGGGTGATCCCATGGGAACTCCTCTGCCACTGGTGGAAGGCTACTTTGGCTTCGTCTAGATGATGAGAAAAGTCTCTACTTGTTGGACCTGAAAAAGTTAAATATCAGTAGCATAATTATGTGAATGTTTATGTATTGAACTATGATGGATTATGTACAAATCCACTAACCTTCCAGAATTGACATCGGAGCCATGTGACACAAACCCATGTTCAGATCCTGAGCTAGCTGTGTTTTTTACTCCATTACCTATTACTTTTTATTAGAAAACACTAGGAACTCCAACCATTGATATGCGTTTCTTTATACTAAACATTGATATGTGTTTCTTTTTACTAATAAAGGGTGGGTTGAGTGGGTTAGTATCCGGTTTCTGGTCTGTGAGTTGGAATTCCAACTTGGTTAGAAACAGGATGATCTGCACTTTCGTCCATAGAGTGCCTCAAATGGTGCTGCCTTAATACTAGCATGGTAACTGTTATTGTAAGAAAATTCCACTAATGGTAAGTGTCTTTCCCATCCTTTTCCAAAATCTATAACACAGGCTTGAAGCATATCTTCGAGTGTTTAGATGGTTCTTTCACTTTGCCTATCAGTTTCGGGATTATATGTCGTAATCATGTCTAATTGAGTACCCAAAGCACTTTGTAATGATTGCCAGAATCTGGATGTGAAATGACTGTCACGATCCGAGATGATAGATATTGGCAAGCCATGCCGTGAGACTATTTCTTTGATGTACAACCTTGTAAGGGTTTCCATACTATATGTCTCTCGGGTGGGGATGAAATGTACGAATTTGGTAAGGCAATCGATAATGACCCAGATTGTGTCATGTCCGTTTGAGGTTTTGGGTAGTTTTGTGACGAAATCCATCGTTATTCTCTCCCACTTCCACATAGGAATCTCCGGTTGTACTAGTAAGCCGGATGGCTTCTGACATTCAGCTTTAACTCTAGAACATGTTAAACACTTGCCGACATATTCAGCAATGATTGCCTTCATGTTAGGCCACCAATAGAGTTTCTTTAGATCCTGATACATCTTGTCAGAACCTGGGTGAATGGAATACTTCGATTTATGAGACTCATGCATGATTAAGTCTCTCAAACCGCCGAAGAGTGGTAACCAACTTTGATTCTTGATACATCGGGTTCCATCAGGACGTATTTCAAATGCTTTGTTCATTCCTCGTAAGTTCTCAGCTTTGAGGTTTTCTTCTTTGAGTGCTTCATTTTGGGCTTGGAGGATTTATGATGGAAATTTTGGGTGAATGGTCATGACTAATGATCTAAATTTGGCAGTGGTTTGATTTTGGCTCAAGGCATCTGCCACTACATTTGTCATATCCAGGATGACATTTGCCTTTCCAGGATGGTAGCGAATTTCACAATCGTAATCTGCAAGCAATTCTAGCCAACGGCGTTGTCTCATGTTCAACTCTTTCTGATCAAGGATATGCTGAAGACTTTTATGATCAGTGAACACAGTACATTTGGTGCCATACAGATAGTGTCTCCAAATTTTAAGAGCGAACACTACTGCTCCTAATTCGAGATCATGAGTGGTATAGTTTTCTTCATTAGGCTTAAGTTGTCGGGATGCATATGCAATAACCTTCTCTCTTTGCATTAACACCGCTCCCAGACCTTGATGGGATGCATCACAGTAAACAACAAAATCGTCATTTCCTTCTGGTAATGCTAAGATTGGAGCTTCACATAGCTTCTGTTTTAGTAGTTGAAAAGCCGACTCTTGGTCTTTTCCCCAGATATACTTCTTGTTTTTCTGGGTTAATTCAGTCAAAGACTTTGCAATCTTCGAGAAATCTTTGATAAATCTCCGATAATAACCGGCAAGTCCTAAGAATTGACGTATTTCTGTGGGTGTAGTAGGAGATGTCTAATTCTTAACTGCTTCAATCTTGGCGGGGTCAACATGAAGTCCTTGACTATCAATTAAGTGTCTAAGAAATTGCACGATACGAATCCAGAAATCACACTTGGAGAACTTGGCATACAACTTCTCTTTCTTGAGTAATTCTAGGATTATTCTCAGATGATTTGCGTGCTCTTCTTTGTTACGAGAGTAGATAAGAATATCATCGATGAACACTATTACGAATTTGTCCAAGTATGGTTTACACACACGGTTCATGAGATCCATGAATACAACAGGTGCGTTAGTTAAACCAAATGGCATCACTTGAAATTCATAATGTCCGTATCTTGTTCTGAAAGCAGTCTTGGGAATATCTTCATCCCTGACTCTCAGTTGATGATAGCCTGATCTTAAGTCAATCTTCGAGTAGACACTCGAACCTTAAAGTTGGTCAAATAAGTCATCAATCCTGGGTAATGGGTAACGATTCTTTACAGTAAGTTTATTCAACTCCCGGTAATCGATACACATCCTGAAAGATCCGTCTTTCTTTTTGACAAATAAGACAGGAGCTCCCCAAGGCAAAGTACTTGGTCGGATAAAACCTCGATCTGATAACTCTTGAAGTTGATCAGATAGTTCTTGCATTTCTGAAGGAGCTAATCTATAGGGTGCTCGGGCTACAGGTGTTGTTCCTGGGATTAAATTGATTTGGAATTCTACTTGGCGAACGGGAGGAAGGCCAGGTAGATCTTCAGGAAAAACTTCCGATATTCTCCGGACTACCGGGTTTTATAATCTTTAGTCGTTTCTCGTCTGACTTCTTCTCCATTACTTGGATTATGAAAACTTGACAACCTCGGGATATATATCTTTCGGTTTTTATACAGGATATGAGACTTAGTCGGGTTTTACTTTGGTCACCTCGGATGATCAAAGTTTCACCGTTGATTGGGATGTGGACGACTTTCTTGTCACATATAATTCTAGCATGATACTTGGATAACCAATCCATACCAATGACGACGTCGAAACTACCGAGTTTAATTGGCATGAGATCAATTTCGAACGGGTGGGTTAAAACAAGAGGTCAGAGTTACACCCTGAATAACGGTGTTTGTGCTTACTAGGTTTCCATCAGCCATTTCGATATTGTAAAAGGTATCTATTGTAATGGGTGGAATATTTAGCATAGAGGCAAGAGATATGGATACAAAGCTTTTATCGGCTCCAGAATCAAATAATACTCTAGCTAGATGTTGGTTTAGAAGGAACATACCCGTGACTACGTTCGGGTCTTGGTGAGCATATCTTATCCCTTCAACATGTAGGCCTTTGCTTACCATTATTTTTGGTGGTCTTTTGGCACTGATTTGCATAATTTCCTTTCTCTTCACAGGCATGACAAGTAATTGTCATTGGTAGCAGATTACTTCCAGTGGCTGACCCTTTATTTCTGCAGTTCTTGGTCAGATGGCCCACCTTGTTACAAGTATCACACTTAACAATGCAAGGTCCTGTGTGATGCAGAGTGCATTTCTTACACAAGGGACGGTTTCTAGTATACCCATTATTTTCAGTTAGAGTGACAGCATAAGACCTGAAGGTTTTCCTTTCTTTTGATCTATTTGTGGTTGTGATTGAATTGTAGCGTTGTTGTGTTTTGGTGTTACGATAGTTGTTTGTGTTGAAAGTACTTTTGTATTCAAACTTTCGTTTTGATCACTTGATACTTGCACCGGAGTGTGCTTTGTTACCTGATCCATTAGCCTCTGGGCTATGTTAATGGCTTCCTCTAGAGTTTGAGGTTAGAGGCGTAGTTTAAATTTCCCTTTCAATACTCGAGGCAATCCCCTGACGAAAACTTCTATATTTTCACAGAATCTGGCACCATAGTGGGACACAAGGTGCTTAATTCCTAGAATCTTCTACATATGCTTGATATCATTCTCCTTCACAATAAGGATGGTAAAATTCCGTCTTCATTTCTGGACCTCAGTTCGGGGACAATACTTCTTTATCAAAAGCTTTTTGAATTCAACCCAAGTAATCTTGTAAGCTTCTTCAATCCCAATAGGTTGGGCAAAAGAAATCCACCAGGATAAGCTTCTTTGTAGGTTAAATTACTAAGTACAAACTTCACCTTGCAGTCTTCGGAACAGTTGCTACGTGTTAGCTCATTTTATTGAGTCAATAAAGGAAGCTCGTTCCCGTGTTCAAGACCTCACTTCGGGGGAAATTGTTAGCCTCAATTTATTGAGTCGAACAAGGAAGCTCGTACACTACATGGATCTCGTCTTTAATTAGTTAATGTTGTAATAAGATAATATCGGGAATCGGGCTCGATAGATAATCTAATATTGTATATGTTTTGGGTTTAATCCCAAGCAAAACCCGAGCCCGGGTCCTAGTTAAATATCCCGCGCGTCACATTAAATGTGTAGGGGTATATATATATTTAGATATTTTCTAAAAATATCTAAATATATATAGATATTTTCTTTTTAGAAAATATCTAGTTTTCATAATATCTAAATTTCTTTTCCCCCCACTCTTTTTCTCTCAGAAGAGGTGACAGGTTACATAAAATAAAATGACACTGAAAAACAGACTTACAAAGATTCTTATTGATTCTATAAAAGGACACGAGTTCAGACCAAAAACCAGAATGACTCTTTAATGGAACAACTGAACAAAAAGTCTAATGAAAATGCTGATGTACTAGCTCAGATTCAGAAAAAGGGGTTTGCAATTGCAGCATTAAAAAATGAGTTAAGGAAACTTACAGGAAATAATGTGAATACTAAGTTTGCAAAGCCATCAATCTTGGGAAAACCGGTTGGACAACCACTCAAAAACCAATCGTTGTTAGACAACCGACTGCGTTTAAGTCTGAAAGACCTAGAATTTCAAAACCACGGTTTGCCTCCCAAGTTGATGTGAACAACGACTTGTCAAAACCAGTCACTACACATTATTTGCCTAAGAGAAGAGAATCTGCCCCTGCAAAACCTCATCACATGATTGCACCAAGCTCATCTAGGTATAGCTCAAACGACATTGTTCATAATCACTACCTAGAGGAAGCTAAGAAAAAGACACACATTAACAAACTATGGATCCCGTAGAAAATTTCTGACTGTAAATCCAAACATTTATGTTGCTTGACATGTCAGAAATGTGTCTTTAATGCTAATCATGACGATTGTGTAATAAAATTCCTGAAAGAAGTCAACTCGCGTGCTAAGGTTCCATCCAATAAGACAACAAACAAAAACAAACCCTAGAGCAAATAAGGGTTGCAACGAAACCAAAAAGTACGATATCCCCAAAGGACATAGGTTGTCAATAAAAGACTACCAATGTGCGATGAATAAAACAAGCAAGTCCTAGATCTTGTCTTAGGGCAACACGGTAGAATTCTAATACTGTTTGTCTAGATGGGTTCCAACAGGAAAGACCCCCCCCCAAAAATTTCCCGCCTCTAGCCACAACAAGGTAAAGTGAACCCTCAATGGTTCAAATGCAGATATCACCTACCAATGTGTAAAGGAACATCTCTTAATGTCAGTGCAGTACTCTCTTAAGTACAGAACATCGTTCTATCCTACAGAGGAAGGACTCAAGTTTGGTTATTAAAAAGAAAGAGATATCTCAGAAAACAGGGCTTCAAGGAATTTTGATCTGATGATCACAAAATGACGTTTGAACACAACAGTTCAGACCTCGCTCCTCAGGACAAAATGGCGTCTGCTGAAAATAACACTTCAGGCCCCGTTCCTCAAAGTTTAAATGACGTTTGATCGCAGCAGATCAAGCCTCGGTCATCAATGTCAATGATGTCTGTTCACATCAGTTCAGGCCTCGTTCTTCATCAAATGACTTCTGATCATAACCGTTCAGAACTCGGAATTCAAGACCACAGCAACGAACCGTCAAGTTCAAAGCTGGTTCCAAAAGTTGTTCCTCTAGCAGTCAAGACAAGCTATATCACGACAAGAGTTTTGGAATTACTATTCACCATCATATAGCAAGTGCTGAGGACAACAGTTAATAAATACAAAATCAGAAAATCAAAAATTTCCAAAAAGATACTTCTCGACATGTCTCTTGAAACGATAACATATACGTTGCTTAGAAATGTCGATTAAAAACATTGACACGGTGTGTAAATGCAAGTTCGAGCGAGAGTTTTTTTTCAAATAGTTTTCAAACATGCATTTCTAATTTTGCTAAATGCTTATGTGCAAATCTCAGTACATAACCCGACTCAAATAAAGGAAGGTTATAACTTATCCTCACAACGAGAACATTAAACGTTTCTCGGACTTGAGCTGTTCTTACAAGACAATTCATATCTTAGCTCAAGAAAAAGGAATGTGTACGTCTTATGCGCTTACCCTTACCGTTAGAAGAGAAAGTCCCTCTAACATCTGGTTTTTCAAAAGGTTGAACACAATTTTCAAGAATTTCTCGATGACAATTCAATAATATTCAAAATTGGTGTGGTTCAACACTCCAACCCTCACAATGTTTTAAAAAAGACAACAATTTTCATGTGTCCTATTTTTTGCGGGGGATTTTTTCAAAAACAAAGTTTTAATGTTCTTGGATTACATCACAACGACCATTCTTATGTATTTTCCAAAACATTATCTAAATTTTCCCAAACCATTCATGCTGATAAATTTTTTTTTTTGTCTCCCACAGAATTTTCAAAGACATAATTTAATCACAAGGGTATTTCAAAACTAAGTGTTTATTATTTAAATAGGATAAAATGTATTTAAATATGATCTAATTGACTCAATGTGCTGAAAAGGTTTTATGGTTCGATCTTATACCCAACAACATCTTAATTTCACGACGAATCTGAAGTCCAATAAGTGGTTATGTTTAGAAATCAATCCTATTGTTCCAACCAGAACCAGAGGAGTCTACCAAGGAATAATCCAAAAGTTAGAAATACATTCTTTAGGTATGATTGGAGAAGATGTATAATGGAAAAATGCGACTAAGCTGAGCTAACACTGGAACAATCAAAACAAGTGTTAGTAATGACTCTTGGTAAGCATTGAAGGCGTTTGAAGATTAAAAAGAAATTGTATGGGACAAAGGTCTAAAGAAAGGAACCCGTCCACACAACTTAAGGCAGAAACCGTCAATACATAATCCTATCAAATCACAAGATGATTGCTGGTATTGAAACGCCATCATGGACCCCAGTGATTGCAATTGCAAACCCCTTCCCAGCCATCGAGTTTCTCTTAAAAGAAAATTATGTCTCATATGTCCACGGAGATACACACGTTATCTATTGACATCTCATTCCGAGATCGTTGATATTGAATAGGTGGCAAACTGCTCCAGCCTCCGAGTACTAAAACCAAAATGCACTAATCGAGTCTAGAGCCAAGAGATCAATCAAAATCTCGTTAGGACACATTACATTTCAAACACTTGTTGAACATCATCAGGTTCACAAGCTGTTATCAAGAGTCCTACGCAATATCATTGTGATATTTGCCAGAACATTCAGAGTGATACTCTTTAGTATTCACAATGACGAATGGAAATCCTTCCATTTCAACATCAAACACACTGTCGGTAGGTGCCCTTGCGAGATTCTATATGAATCAAACTTGTGACAACTGGATATCGATTTGGTCCAGTAAATGAATTGACGGTTGATGAATTTTGATAAAAACATGACACTCTCGATGTGTTACAAAAACTCTTTAAACGAGTGACACGTCGATTGATTTTCAAATCATTTTCTCGTTTATCACTAACGTAAACCATCATTCAAACGTATGGTAACGACAACCTCAATCCCATTCAAATGCTCAATCTACGAAGACATACAATCTAGAAAGCTCAAGATTTAAAGACAAAGACTTCGCATACGCTGATTTGTGAAGCTTTACAAGATAATGCAAAATACGAGCAATGTGGTCCAAGACACAAGATCGCAAATGCAAAGACGATAAAGAACAATGACAAAGGCACAAAGTTAAGATCGCAAAGCATGAAGGAACAAGTTTTACACAAATAACGGAAGAGAGACAAAGACCAAGAAACACTCGAGATTAAACGACAAAAGCAATCTCACTGATCTCATGAAGAGAGTCATCAATGAACTCACATTTCGTGAGATTTTAGCCTCAATTTTAATTGAGTCAATAAAGGAAGTTCGTTCCCGTGTTCAAGACCTCACTTCGGGGGAGATTGTTAGCCTCAATTTATTGAGTCGAACAAGAAGCTCGGTCCACTCACATTGAGCATTCGGTCTATTATTTAGTTAATGTAGTAATAAGATAATATCGGAATTCGGGCTCGATAGAAAATCCTAATATTGTATAGTGTTTTTGGTTTAATCCAAGCAAACCCGAGCCCACGTCCTAGTAAATATCCGCGCGTCACATTAAATGTGTAGGGGTATATATATATATAGATATTTTCTAAAATATCTAAATATATATAGATATTTTCTTTTTTAGAAAATATCTAGTTTTCATAATATCTAAAATTTCTTTTTCATCTCTTTTCTCTCAACTCTCTCTCATTTTCGTATCTCTCTCTTTCTCTCTAGTTTCTTGGATTCGTGGTTCGGGTTATGAAGTGAAGTGTTAATCGGGAACCTACACTATGGGAAAACACTGATTCAGTTCGCTCAAACCAGCGGATAAGACCAACATCTGCCTTTTCGTACATTTGAAGTTGGTAGGTTGGCACTCATGAATCTTTGTAGGCTACATTTTTTTCTTGCTACAAAACAGGAGCTTCTCTTGGACCTGGAGGTATTATCACTATTTGCCATCTTATCGACTTGTGCTTCCAGATCTGCTGAAACACTATCAGCAACCCCCAGGGGGGTGTTAGGGGCCCTAGTTTCATTATGCAGCCTGAGTCATGGCTGGTGCTTCAGATGTTGACGTCCTTTTAGGAGGCATTTTATAACCATAAGACAACACGTAATAAGAATGATATCACAAGTCTTAAAATGTAATGCTTATTTTTAAACTTCAAACATTTTTAACAATAGTGGTATTGAAGTTATAGATACTTATTTGATATGGATTCTAACAAGCATCTGATCTATTAGAAGTCACGGTATGATTTATAATGATGACGACGGAGATGTAATATAGGACACAGGATAACTATAAACGGGATCACCATTGTATTATATCATGAACAACTTGCCTTTGTACTGTAAATAGTCAAAATTTGACAAGTGTTGTTATTTATACCACACATCCTGTAGCTAGGTTACAAGCTATAACTAGTATCTAATCTAGCAGTCCGATGGTCCTTCCTGGCCGTTCTTGTGTCATAGATTGCATCAAAGACTTTTCCTTATCTGCATGGTGCGAACCTGATATCTTTGATGATTTGTTCTAGATTAGCAATCCTGAAGCGAGCCAGAGCAATCTTGCTGTTATTTCCCATTTGCTTTCTTTAAAGTTTAGCAATTTGAGTATGAGATTCTCAGAGTTCAGCTTCTAGATTGTTAAAATCTTGTTGTATGATCACCCGGCCATTTCCAAGACCTTATATTTTGTCTTCTATTGATCAATGCGGTCGAGAGAGAGTTCATCTAGATGATTCAAAATTTCCTCAATTTGCTCCTCGTGATGTTCCAGACTTGTCTTACGAGAGCTTTCTCCTATCTCAAATGCTTGAGGTAGGGCAGAAGTAGAGAGAGATCAGTCATCGACAATGGATTCTTAAGTGGCAATAATTCCTCATGAATAAAAAAAAAAAAAAAAAAGAAAGAATTCTTGAGGATTAAACATTGGAGATAGCATTGAAGATGGAGGCACAATAGTTGGTGGTGGAATAGGTGATTCTTTAGCATAATATGCATGCATGACCTTCATATAGGGGTCATCATGAAAAAGTGAAAGAGTTGGTGAAGCTATTGGAACTAAACCAAATGAGTTATTTGAAGAGCTAGAATAAGTTTTTCCTGGTGAAGCTTGGACATAGTCCGGTGAAGCTGGGATATAGTCAGGAAAGCTGGAGGAAAAAGCATCCTCAATATCGGAAGTAGGGTGGTTAGGAGAAGACATCACTCTGTTAACAACCCAATGGTAAATAACATAAGTTATTTATATAATAGTATAAGATTATGACTTTACATACTATTCAGGAGATATAGTGGCACGGAGGACTTTCTTGGATGAAAAAAAAGAAAAGTAGTTATAGTTAAGGTTTCAACCTTGTTCTCTATAACCGTGGCTCTTGATACCAATCTATAACACCCCTATTTTTGACATATAGCAGCGAAAGCTAATCTGGGGTATTATTTCATAGTACAACAGTCATAATCATAGAAAAAAAAAAAGAAAAGACTCAAAGAGACGTTTTTAAAAGATAAGTTATCAAGTCATTATCATTAGAGTTTTACAAACTAAGGATACCGAAAATCTACATAAAATCATAAAGTTTGAATGGTAACAGTTTAGCCATCTTCATGTCCGTGCCACACAGTGCCAAAAAGATCTCAGTTACCGTGAGATAAACAAACTAAAAAGGTCAACATAAGGTTTGAGTGAAATTCTTAGGTTTATGCAAAACAGTTAGAATAAAAGTCATCATAACATTGAGGTTACGTTTGTTATACACCATAAGTGTAATTAAATGGCGAATGAGTACAATTATTATGAAAACAATGTTATTGCCGCTAAAGCTACATGACACCGAACCTTGAAATAATCATAATCATAAGAAATTTCCCACGGGTGCCTTTGGCAAACACCCGCAATAGTTATTCAAATGAAGCGTTGTTACCAGAAAGTATAGTTTACACCAACGGAAAGTTCAGTCCCAAATAGAGCTATTCACAGCATTCGCGCTTACTCCAAAAAGTAATTAAAACGGTCATGATATAGGTCTTAATGGCAAAAGTAAAGACTTATGCAATATATAATATGGGGGGGGGGGGAGGGTGGGGGGGTGGGGGATCAGGAAAGCATATTAGTAAGAAAAAACACTCGAATATCAAGGTTTATATCATGTATCCCCTCTGGTTTAATGAACACTATAGAAGATTTACAATACTAGGCTAATAACTCACCTTACATGGAAAATTCTATTGATGGCAAAAGTAGCACAAGTGAAAAGTAACAGCTACGCACGCAACCTGGGTAATAATGTCAAGTCCTTAGTGAGATGGTTTAAGATTTCAAAACTTCATACAGTTTAACGTAATACATTAGATTTATTAATATATATGGAAAAATGTATCACTGTTCGGGCGTATCATAATCCAGAGGCAAGTAAGTAAAGTTTGAGGAGTCAGGGCACTTTAATCGTAAAACCCATCAAACTCGTCAAAAACCAATACCCAAAGGACACCCCTCACATAAATACCTAGTATCCAGTGATACATAAGATTTTAAGTTCTTCAAAGCTAGTCCGATGATAAATTACGTTAAATGATATAACGATAATTGTTTTATAATTGCGTCGATCGATGATTAATAACGATTAATGTGACGGGTATTAATAAAATAGTCGTTTTATATATTAATAAATATTTTATATAATTTTTATATAAAAATATTATATTTATATTTTTAAGTTTGCAAACAATGGCAGTAAAACCACGATTTATAACTTTTACAAGTTAAGCGTTTTTCCTTTATATATAAAGTATATAAAATTAAACCTTAGCTTTGAAACTTGGCAAGATAGTCCTTATAGTTATATAACTTTAGGAAAATGTACATATTCATCCCTTCTAGTTATAAATATCAGAAAAGTTACGATATAATACCTCATTGCATAGAAATGATTGTACAAATCCTAAGTCCAATATAAAGCATGCAATCTTATTTATAGGGTCCAAATGAATTTGCAGGTTATAGCTTATTAGAAAAAGCTAAAAAAATAAGATTGTTTTACGTAACAAAAAGTTTAGAAAAGGAATTCATTTAGCTAGAAATCAAACGGGTCCATATTAGGGTTTTTAAACCAAAACACACAATGGGTTTGAGGATTCAAGGCTTCAAACAAGAGTTTATATATGATCTTAAGAGTCTTATGAACAATCTAAAATAGATTATGAGTTTATTGAACAAGATTTTGAGCTTACTTGAGCTAAAATGGGTCGAATGAGGGTTTTTGGGTTCGCACGCCTAGAAAAAACGACTTCAGGGGCTTCCTTCTCTATTCTTGGCTTCTATTTCTGATCTTAGGCTTCTCTTGATCTGAATACTACTGCTAGGGAATGCAAGAAATCCTATGGAGTGTGTGTGTTTGAGTTTGAAGGATGAAATGAAAGGGTGTGTATGTTTTGGCTTATATAGGGGTGAAACCAACTTGGTGCCCAAGTTTTCTTGGTGGTTAAGGGTCAAGGCTGTAGGGAGATGACTAAGGGATGCTAGGTGATGAGTATGGAGAGCTAGGAGTGTAGCTTTGAATGGTGGAAGGGTGTGGAGGTAGTTCGGTTTACAAAGGGATGACAAAGAGGTTTTTGGAGTGCAAGTAGCTTACAAGGAGGTGATGGAGGTGCTTGGGGTGGTAGTAGGTTAGTCATAGATGTGCTTGAGGTGTTAGGGTGCTAGCTTAGGTTTAAAATGGGTCAAAATGAAAGAAAAAGGGTGACGGTTGTTAGTGGTTTCAGTTAGAGGTTTTAAGTATTTAAAAACTTGTATTAGGGTTAGGATTAGGGTAGTTAGCATTTAGGATTAAGGTTTAGTTTTAGGATTAGGGTTTAGGATTAAGGTTTAAGGTTTAGGTTTAAGGTTTAGGATTTAGTTTTAAGGTTTAGGATTTAGTTTTAGGTTTAAAGTGAAATTAGGGTTTTAAGGTTTTAGTTTAAGGTTTTAAGATGACTTAGGGTTTAGGTTTAAGGTTTAGAAGTCATGCATAAGTGCTTGTACCTTGTGTTAAAGTGGTAGTAAGAAACTAAAGTGATTTAGGAGGTAAAATGACCTAGTTTGGTTTTCTTGCATTATTGACTTATACATTGGGCTTTAAAAAGTTGTAACTTGATTTAGGAGGGAAAAGATATTCAAATGTTATGCATTGTACACTTGCACACATGTTTGAAGGCTTGCACATTCATTTTATATGTATACATTACATATAATTTGGGTTTTGATATAAACGTTAATGAATAAAGTTTGTTTTGGTATAACGTTGTAATTGGTACGCTAAATGGATATTATACTTGGTAAAAATGATATTAAGATATAGACTTGACATATTAGGATGTTTACATGATATAAACATAGATATAGATGGCATTGGTGGAGGTTGCGTGAGCTCGTTTACTTTAGAGATGCAAGTTACGTTTCATAATGAGATAAAGCAAAAAATTTCCCTGTAAATAGGTGATATATATAATAGATAGATATTACATTGCATCTAATTTAATAGATGGATAATTACATTGCTAAAAATTACGGGTTGTTATAGACGGCGTCACATGTTATTGGCGACGCCGTCATGAAGGTCGGTTAGGGGTTTGCCTATAAATACAACCTCATAACTTCGTTTTTACCAAGCCCCCAACCCAAAGTCTGATTCTAGGGTTTGGGTTGGTGTTTTTCCAGCAACTTAAAAGACTTAATTTATTCTATAAACATCTTGTAATGGTTTGATTATCATATCTATCTTAATTCATGTCTTTAATTCCTTTTGTTGATTATGATTTCTCTTGCTTGAGTTTGCTTGGCTAATATATCTAGTATTTATTTGGGAATGCATGAATTTTATCATTAATTGATTAGATCTTGTTGTTTGTGACAGATTCAATAAGTCTAATTGATTATAGTTTATAATTCTTGTTTCCTATTGCTTCTTGTTGATGGATGTGTGCGTTAGGCTCTAGAAAACCATCTTTTGTCTGTATTGCTGTTGATATGTATAAGGAAACGTGATTGTGTAGAAAGGATACCATAGGTAACAGTCTTCATACTACCTTACCCCTTATATGGTTGATCCCTCTTAAGATATTTCAATTGCATGTAATATACTCTTAGGGGCCTTGTAATAGTCTTCATACTACCTTACTTGTGCATTGCCCTAACGAAATATTACATAGACGGCGGGTTCGTGTAAACGCGTCTCTATGGAATTAGGAAATAACTTACACATTACATTCTCAAGTGTGACAAACAGAGTAGAATTGGATAGCTAGCAAGGAGTAGT
Organism: Tanacetum coccineum; assembly: GCA_026074375.1. Taxonomy (NCBI): domain Eukaryota; kingdom Viridiplantae; phylum Streptophyta; class Magnoliopsida; order Asterales; family Asteraceae; genus Tanacetum; species Tanacetum coccineum. Next base: position 28,664 of record BQNB010045391.1, read on the forward strand.
GCATCCTAGGTAAATACGCTTCATTGTATAATTGTTATTTAGTTAATTAGTTTAATTAGCTTAAAACCAAAACCTCTCTAAAACCAGAATTTACTTGCTTTCATAAAATATAAAAACACAAAAAGAATCTTCCTTCAACCCCTAGACCTTAGTGAACATTTGATCTGGCCTTCACAGTGCTATTCCCCAAGAGAACGATAACAACCCCGAGCCTTGCCTATACTACACTATAATGGTTAGGTACACTTCCTAAGGAGTTGTAAAACTTCTTGTAGAAGTCTCTTACGACAACCACATCAAGTTTTTGGCACTGCTGCCGAGGAATAGCGTAGGTTTCTGATTCAATCTAGCTTAGGTCTACTCATAAGATTCCTATCAAGTAAGATTTAATTTCTTGTCAAGTAGCTTTCTTTTTGTCTATCTCTTCTTTGTGTAGTTGTTCGTAAATATGTCATTCATCACCATGGCAGATGAAATTACACTTGAGTCGTTAACGGAAGAACAATTTGAGTGCTTCATAGAATACTACCATGAAAATTATCTGGAAGATTTTTAAACAAAAAAAAAAGAAAAAAATTAGAGAATCTTTAAAGAAATCTAATAAATGAGAATGGTAGGACTATAAATCCTCGCACAACAAAATGCCTCAACCTAGTGAAATTAAAGAACCAAATGACCTTCACTAGATGTATACAGGATGAACAACCTTAGTGTTTAAGATCAAATTTTATTGGTGAGACCCTTAGGAAAAGTGACCATTTGCATCAAACTTTTGAGAAGAGCTCCATAACAATGACCCGTAAGTTAGATGACATGATAGAATTTGCCTAATTCACACCCTAAGATAACTATAACGAGATTTAGAATTGTGATATAGCTATGGTTAAAGATGCCTAAGTGAGGCATGGTTAGATATGAGCCCATAGGTGAACTAGGTACGGATAGAGGATAAGGTGGCTAATCCCAAGCCCCACAATGCCTCCCACAAGTCCTCCATCATTGAGTTATACACACCTGGCACCGTGACGTCACCCTAAAGAAGTAAGAAGAGACTATAGATCGCTAATGAAAGGTAGAACCTTTGGATCACATGAAACTAGAGGATCTATGCTTAAATACTAATACTCATGACCTCTTGATTTCCTAGTGTTAATGAACCGAAGCCTCAACTTTTACCTAATTTTTCACCCTTAGATGTAAATCTAGGAGAAAAAAGAGGAACTGACCCACCCATCAACCCATATAGTCCGGGTAGTTTTAGGATGAAGGTAGTAAAACCCTTGACCATTCACACACCGCCTTCACCCCACGTGGCATACCTCCATCGAAATGGTGTGTATCACTACTATTACCCACACTTAACCTCAAGTGTAGGGGAGACCCACCTTTTGCGCGTCAAATACGCGTAGAGTCAGGCTCATGACTCGAACAAAAACAAGCGCTTGTTGGGAGCCAACCCAATCTTTTATCTCTTGCATATTAGGCATGTCTTGTGTATTTTGTGTGTCTTGTGTGTTTGTTTCGAGTCATATGATTGTATTGTCAAATCTCAGGTTTTATGCAGTATTTGGTACAGGAAATAACTTAGAAGATTGCGTACAAGAATTTTTTATCAAAAATGAAAAATGAGTTTTCACAGAGTGTGGAAACGGCGTCATGATTTACACGCGACCCCATCACCGCGACACCTGTGATGGGGTCAGGATATCCTGACGGCGTCAAACGCCCAGTTATAGGAAAACTCGAAAATTTGAAGTATTTTTGTAAATATAACTTGTGTAACATCTATAATATGTAATTCTTTTGTAAATCTGCAAAAACCTATGATTATGACATTACTCTCATCCTATCTTTATTGCTTTCATAGAGTCTAAACTTAGTTAATAAGGTTGTATTTATCATTCACCCGCACATTTTATGCTTGGTGTAGTTGTCTTTGTCTTTGATTACAGGTTATATTTGATGAGAAGAAGCATGGAAGATCTTTGGATGTTTTCATTAGATGATTCTTGGACGACGATTTAACCAGTTATCGCATGTTTCTTCTCCATTATTGAGCAAACCAGGGGAGTACTAGTTTCTTTTCCTTGTTTTCTTTTCCCTTTAATTCGTTTTTACGGGTACCTTTATAGAACATTAGGGACAATGTTCAACTTAAGTGTAGGGGGAAAATAACCTTAGAAACTATTCGTTTCATTAGCCATTGCTTTGTCCTTATACTGAAGGGAAATATATCGAAACATAGCATAAGAGGTAATTTTTGACCCAAATTTAATTTTTTTATGATACATACCTATGAAAACCGAGTATTAAATAGTCTTCTCAATGATAGCGAATTTATATTACTAAGCAACAAAAACCCTCAAATTCCACCCCCAAATTGTGAGGTTCGCCCTTAGATATTATACCTTTAGCTTGTTCGAGTTAAGGAATGAGCAATCATGTGTGTTGTAACATTTCACATTTTTAGGTCATTTACGACTTCAATTATTCTATTATTTATTTTTAGGCTTTTACGCGTTCGCTTTTAATTTTTACTGTTAAGCTAAATCGCGTAAACTAAAAATGAGCATTTAACGTAAACAGGCATCAAACAACTAAATGTTTATCTACAAGTAAGTGTTATAAAGTTATTAGGATGATAATTTATAACTTTACGCTCTTTATTTTTATTGGTTATGTAAAACGTCTACGTAACACAATAAAACTACACTTTTGCATGCATGGCAAACCATAAACCCATCTACACTTCAACAAATATCCAATAATACCCACAATACCCAAAAACTTCATAAAACCTTGTCCAAATCATCCCCTACATGAAATTGTGCATATACACACTCATACAACTTGAAATTAAATCCTACACCTCCACTAACTTGAATAAACTATCATATTTGTTATCCAATGGATCAAACCACCACTTTTACCCAATTTGTGTCCCCCTTGTGTTATAACTCATGGCAAGAACCAAGGAAGGGAGATGAGACAAGAACCAAGCATGTAAGACATGTCAATTCATTCTTACACAAAGTAGAAACCATCCATGACATGTCCCTATACTAGTATGTACTTAATAACTTAAAAACTCTTTTGGTTCCCCCTTTTTGAGCTCCATAACCGGTTACACCCTTGCAAGACCTCAAAACTATTTGTTGGTTTCCCTAAGATGGTATACATGCATGTTCATCTATAAATAGATGCCATAAAGTAGTATAATCATACACACATCATTTACAAGCATAAAACTTAAGTGTTTCTCTTTTTTTTTCACATCCTAGCCCACGACTCACTACCCACTCACAAATATACTTTGTATTTTTAATTTCTAAGTTAGCACAAGTGTTAAAGGGTTATTATTAATCATATACAAGGTTCTCTGAAGCTTGTTGGTTTTACAAGGGTTTCATACAGAAGGTTTCAAACTAGGGTTATCAAGAAATTAGGGTTTTCTAAACCAAATTTTCTAATAGGTTTCTGTCGTTGGATTGATCTTTGTTCCCATGCATTCATCCTACATTCATCTAATGTTCCCTAAGACCCTAATCTATTCAAAACATTCAATTCATGTATTATATAATTGTGTATAGGTTTAATCATCACCAGGTTTTCTTATTAAAGTTCATAAGATGAACATCATATATATACATACCCAATTATTTTGTTTTTATGATAAGATGATGTTAAAATATGTTAAATGTTTAAAAACAAGGATTTAAATGCAATGGATAGTTTATATAATTATTTGTCAAGTATTGATTATTTATTTATTAAGTTTAGATAAATAAATAAATATGTTGCACAATTTTCTTGGATAATATGGACCTATTATGATGGACACAATGTAGAGGACTTAAATTATATACCATGGATGTTAATTTATAAATTAGAAGATTTGTGGTAATTTTATAAAGTTTAAAAGTGTATAAAACAATTTAATTAAACCTTTAAATGTTTATGTTCATTCAAGGCATATAAAATTCATTTTTATGTTTTATAAAAATAATACATCTCATGAGGATCGTAGGCATGTAAGGAACTTGAAAATCCGATAAATAATGAAGGAGTTATGATTTTTACGAGGTTATGCGTATAAAAGTGTTTTTATAAAACTAAGTTTATAAAAACTATATAAATTCGAATCTGAGATATTTCTTTGATATTTTCCTGTAAAACTAGATGTTGTAAGGATTCTAAAAAAAGTAAGAAACATGGAAAACCAATGGATACTGAACTAGTTATAACCTTTTTCATGTTTATGTAATAAAATAAACAAAAGTAACTTTATAAAAGTAATTTTATAAAAACTAATTTTTTTACAGAAACATACAGTGAACATAGACTATGTTAGATGATAGAAAATTTAATTATGAAGCCGTGGACATAAGAATCACTAGAAACCGAATAACGAATAAGATACATAAATATCGAGTTCAACAATATAAAATTTATAAAAAAGTATTTTTATAAATCTACATACTGTTACTATTCATAACAGTAATATGAAATATAATAAAATTTAATATTTGATTAGATTTTTCAAATACGAATCCATACATGTAAAGTACGATGAAAACGGGATTAAAACGAAGAAGATACGACGTTTTTATTAAAAGTGACATTATGAACGTTTTTAACCTTATAAATATTATTTTCTCAAATAATCAAATTATTTATATAATGAAATAAGTAAAATAATACATCAAGTATTATGGCAAATAACGAATAGTTGGACAAGTATATCATGTTTTTAGCGGAACACGAATACATGAATACTTTATTTTTTTTTTTTGTTTTTTTTTTATATTTTTTTACAATACAAAATTAAAGTGTTTAATTTTATAAATTAAACAAACACTTTTAGGTGGTGATGTAACTATATAGAATTATATGTGGTATTAGTTATTCAAAGTACTTAGTACTCATACGACCTATATTTAATTAGGTTGCATTCGGTCATATCCATGACGTTTTCATTCACTTGATTTATTTCATTCACTTCCTTTACCGAGGTGAGTTCATGGCCCCATGTTTTATATTAATTGATTAACAACTTTTGGGTTAGAAAACATGCATTGTTTTACGATTGGACGCAAGTGTACATTTTTACATGATTACGTGTTTGCCTAAGTAGCGATAACCCTCTGAGCCCATTATCATGAACTGTCAATTACTTTGTGTGAGCGCGAATGTTATAAATAGATCTATTTGGGATTGACATCCCCGTTCGGGTGAGTAGCGCTCACTATGCCGATTTACCAAACAACGGAAGTATACCATGTCGGATTTAGGATGTTGCCGATTATAACATCATCACGGGAAATGTTGGCAATTTATGTTGCATTTCATACATGTCGAGCTTCAGTGTCATGAGTTTAGGGAAACGTAATTACATTTTGTGATGCTTGCATCTGTTGCATTATCACAAGGAAAAATCTTGCGGTCCTACATTACATTTTACATAAACCCTAATGAAATCACGCACTTTAGTGTTGACGTTTTAAGAGCATGTTTTCTCAGGTCCAATGAGGCACGAGGTGCTAAGGATACATTGGGGATACTCTTTTGAGGAGTCATGCATAAAAGATTTAGAGTCATTACATCTTGCGATATTTGCTATGATCTAAAATCTTGTTATTTCAATGTTAAACAATTTAAGCCGTTGTGCTTTGTATTAAACAATTTCAATAAATCCAATGTATCGTATTTTAAACGACTCTTTTAGAGGTCGTTCTCATATCTTGTGCTATTGATCTATGAAGTAACGCTCCCAGACCCATTATTCCGCTGCGACCCATTTTGGGGGTGTTACAGATTGGTATCTAGAGCCAGGTTATAGAGAACCAGGTCAAATGTTTTACTTGGACTATAACCATTTTCAAACATTGCATCATACAAAGGGATTTTTCATGGGACATAGTACAGTCAAACACTACTTGTTGGCATTAGTTGAGGTATACTAGATTTGCATGTTCACATATGCTTTATAATAATATTAAATTATATTATTATAGACTTATATATGTACTAATGTAAACTCTATTTGAGTGTTACAAATTCTGTCATGTCTTCAGCATCCATAGTTACCTTACACATCTGTCTACACTGATTCCGAGCCAGGGAGAGTCTTTAGTGGAGCGATGAAGGATCAGTCCTGAATGGAGGTTCTTCAGAGTCATCCATATACAATACAATGGGAATCCTTATGTAGCCGATAGCTCCGCCATCATCGGACTATGTGCCAGGACCTGAGCACCCACCGTCTCCCGACTACGTACTCGGTCCTGAGCACCCACCTTTACATGCTGAGGTACCATACGTACCTGAGCCTAAGTACCCCGAGTACTTAGTGCCATCTGATGATGAGGCACCCTGGGAGGACCAGCCTCTACCCACTGATGCCTCACCCATAGCCCTATCACCGGGCTATGTGGCGGACTCTGACTCGGAGGAGGATTCGAAGGAGGACACCGAGGAGGATCATGCTGATTATCCCACTAACAGAGGGGGTGATAATGATGAGCCCTCTGATGATGATGACGACGATGATGATACTGATGATGAGGATGAGGATCCCTTTGAGGACGAGGATGATGACGATGAGGAGGAGGAGCACCTAGCTCCGGCCGACGCCCCCGCCCCCCTCTTCTGCTATACCCATTGTCGACCATGTTCCCTTAGCTGGGGATACAGAGGCATTTGAGACTGATGAGACTGCACCTACACCTGTACCATCACCTAGACGGCACACGGCTAGGATGTCCGTCAGACCCCAGACACCTATACTGTTGCCATCAGAGGCGGAGGTCGAGAGACTTCTTGCCTTACCTATTCCACCACCATCTCCACTATCACCTTGGTCATCTCCACTACCTCAGATTCCATCACCACCATTACCACCTCCACCATCATTACTACATTTACCACCACATGTACCCACATCATTACCATTACCATCATCACCACTACCACCACTACCAGCCTCACTGTTTATACCACCACCAGTCGACCGTGGGGAGGACATTCCTAAGGCCGAGTTACCACCTCGTAAGAAGTTATGTCTGACTGCTCTCACAGTCGAGGTAAAGAGGTGGGGAGAGTTTTGACTGCTCTCTTAGAACCTACTGAGGTCATAGGGTAGACTATGGGTTTATCGGTACTCTGGATGCCGAAACTAGACGTCAGAGAGCCGAGGAGGTCGGCTATGGGATTAGAGATGTTTGGGTAGACCCGAGAGAGGCTGTTGAGGAGCTAGCACCGACGACCCTTGAAGGGGTTAATGCTAGAGTGACCGAGCTTGCTGCGGTTTAGGAGTAGGACACACATGATATTTATGATGTGATAGAGGATACTCAGGATAGGAAACTCAGTTATTTCAGAGAGTTGATAGATTGGTCGAGGATAGATAGTTCCACCAAGAGACTACACTATTGTTGGATCAGGAGGCTCTAGCTTCTCGAGAGGCTTGGGGCACATTCAGTGGGATTGAGTTCAGCAGTTCACTATGAGCTGCAGGCCTATAGGACTCACACCCAGATGCAGGATTACTGTATCACTTCATAGGAGTCATTGATGGCAACATTGATTGCACAGGTTTCATTGCAACAAGGACAGTTGTCAACGGCTCTAGGACAGATTCAAGCACTTCAAGCTAGAGATCAGACTCATACAGATGATCCTAAGGGTACTGGTAGTTCTGCCTAGGTTTACATTTTCATGTCATATTCATAGCTATCATTATGTTAGCCAGCTAAGTATTATGGGTTTTATACCCAGCTAGCACGGCAGTAGGATTTGTATTTTTCATTTCTTTTATTATTAATCATGTATGTTTTTCTTGTTATATATGATGTGTTATATTATGTCATGTCGATCTTAATTTTGTTATGTATTGTGATCCCAGTCATGTTATATATTCAATGTGTGATGTGATCTTGTTATATATAATTTGTTGTATTATGTTATGTCGATCTCAATTCTGTTATGTGTTGTGATCCCAGTCATGTTATGTAATCACTGTGTGATATGATCTTGTTATATATATGTTGTACCCATGTCATGTTGTGATGTTTATGAAAACTCACGTGTTTTATATTGTTGTGATTTAGAACAATATGCTGCCAAGAAGAACCTATACTGCTGTTGCTGCCCTTATGACAGCTGTTGCTGTTGAGCAACTAATCGAAGCAAGAGTGTCTGCGGCACTTGCTAATCATAAAACTCTTCAAAATTGTACTAATGGTCATTGCGACAAAAGCCACAATTCTGACACTGGAATTAGAGGAACTGTACGCACTCCCAGTGAGTGTACGTACAAGGATTTTCTGAATTGCAAGCCCCTTACTTTTAAGGGTACTGAAGGAGTGGTTGTGCTGTCATAATGGTTCGAGAAGATGGAATCAGTGTTCTATATCAACAATTGTGCTGTAGAGAACCAAGTTAAGTTTTCTACATGCACTTTCCTTGGAAATGCTCTAACGTGGTGGAACTCCCACATGAAGACTGTCACTCAGGATGTTGCCTATGCTATGGACTGGAAGGCACTAAAGAAGATGATGACAGTTAAATACTACCCAATGGGTGAAATCAAGAAGTTACAAATTGAGCTCTGAAACCTAAAAGTAAAAGGTACTGATGTCGCAAGTTACACTCTGCGTTTTCAAGAGCTTGCACTGATGTGTAGAAGGATGTTCCACGAGGAATCAGAGGAAGTTGAGAAATATGTTGGTGGACTTCCTGATATGATTCGGGGAAATGTAATGTCATATCAACCCAAGACGATGGAGAAAGCAATTGAGTTTGCCAATGATTAGATGGATCAAAAAGTCCTCACTATTACTGAAAGGCAAGCTGAGCAAAAAGAAGGAAGTTAGAGTTTAATGTTGGAAACAATCAGGGGCACCAACAACAAAACAAGAGACAGAACACTGGGAGGGCTTACACTGCTGGGCCTGGTGAAAAGAGGGAGTACACGGGATCATTGCCCTTGTGTAAAAATGCAACTATCACCACAAAGGTCCATGTGCTCCCATGTGTAATAAGTGCAAGAAGATCGATCATCTAGCTCGTGACTGTAGGAGTTTTGGTCCCAATGGTAATAATAACAATCGTGTGAACTTCGGGACAACTCCAGAAGTGCTGGTCACTTATTAAGAGTTTGGTGTATTTAGGCGCAATCCAAGAAGGACTGCCGAAGCTGAAGAATGGAAATCATGGTAATCAACGTGTGAATGGCAGGAGCACCAGCCAAGGTTTATGTGGTGGGTAATGCGGGAACAAACCCGGACTTAACGTCGTTTACAGGGAATGTTCCTTCTAAATGACCGATATGCATCTATGAACTTATTTGATACTGGTGCCGATAAAGTTTTATATCAAACTACAGTTTATCTCCCTACTTGATACACACCAACAATTATTAAGATCATAAATATTATGTTGAAACTATCCGACGGAAAATAATTAGTGATAAACACCTTAAAAAAAATCATCCGGGTTGTACATTAAAACCTTCTTAGACCATCCATTCAACATCCAAACATAATCCCGTAGAACTTGTACTTCGACTGTCATAATCGCGTATGGACTGGTTTCAAAGTACCACTCTCTCTTTATTGTGCCGAGAAGATTCGTCGGATATTCCCTGGGGAAAAGAAACCTAATGTTCCAAGGTGAACAGAAGTAATCCATGGGAACCTGGATCGTATGAACCTCATTTCGTGCACCAAAAACTCATAAATATTTGTTGAAAAGGAATAATGTCTTTTATTGGCACATGATACTACGAAGGAGACTGAAGACAAGTCGGGGGAGAAACGACTTGAGGACGTACCAATCGTTCGAGATTTTCCTGAAGTATTTCCTGAAGATTTGCCGGGTCTTCAACCTACTCGACAAAATGGGAATTCCAAATCGATTTGATGCCCGGTGCTGCACCTGTAGCACGATCACCCTATCGATTAGCTTCTTCCGAAATGAAAAAGTTGTCGGAATAACTGCAAGAGCTATCCGACAAGGCTTATATAAGACCTATTTCCTCACCTGGGAGCTCCGGTCTTGCTTTGTCAAAAAAGAAGGATGGATATTCCTGATGTGCCTTGACAACCAGGAAAGAATAAGCTGCACGAGTGAAGAATCGTTATCCTCTCCCAAGGATTGATGATTTTGTTTGATCATACTACCAAGGAACCCAGTGTTATTTAAATATAGACTTGCGATCTGTGTTATCAACAGCTAGAGTACAGAAATAGGATATTCCGAAGATGGCATTTATGACACGAATTGTCATTATGATATCCAAGTGAAGCAAATTGTTGACAAATGCACCTGACATTACACAAGACCTCATGAACCGAGTGTGCAAACCATACTTTGATAAGGTTGTAATTGTCTTTATCAACGATATACTAATTTATTAAAAGAACAAGAAGGAACATGAAGAGCATCTTAAGGCAATTCTGGAATTGCTTAAGAAGGAGGAGTTGTACTCTAAATTCTCTAAATGTGAATTTTGGATTCCTAAGGTACAATTTCTCGGCCACGTGATTGATAGTCAAGGCATTCACGTGGCCCGCAAATCAATCCATAAAGGATTGGGCATCTCCTAAGACTCCAACAGAGATTCGTCAATTTTTAGGTCTTGCCGGTTACTACCGAAGATTCAGACATTGAAGCATAAGTTGTGTAGCGCACCCATCTTAGCACTCCCTCAAGGAGCTGAGAACTTTATTGTTTATTGATATGCATCACATAAAGGATTGGGTGCGGTATTGATGCAAAACGAGAAGGTGATTGCTTATGCATCACGACAGCTGAAGATTCATGAGAAAAATTATACTACCCATGATTTGGAACTTGGTGCAGTGGTGTTTGCTCTAAAGATTTGGAGGCACTACTTGTATGGAACCAAGTGTATAGTGTTCACAGATCATAAGAGTCTACAACACATACTTGACCAAAAGGAGTTGAATATGAGGCAACGTCGTTGGTTAGAGTTGCTCAGTGATTACTATTGTCAGATTCGTTATCACCCGGGGAAAGCAAATGTTGTTGCTGATGCATAGAGCATGGAGGGGGGAAAGGGGGGGGTGGGGGTGGGGGGTGGAAATAGCAAATTAAATCGTTAAGAGTCCAAGCCTTAGTGATGACTATTAGTTTGGATCTTCCCAAACAAATCTTGAATGCTCAGACCGAAGCTCAGAAACCAGAGAATCTCAAGAACGAAGATGTAGGTGGTATGATCAGGAAGGATATACCGACGGATAAGTTGGAACCCTGAGCTGACGGAACTTTATGCTTAAACGACACGAGTTGGTTGCCATGTTATGGTGACTTGAGGACTGTGATCATGCACGAGTCCCACAAATCAAAATACTCCATCCATTCGGGTAATGACAAATGTTACGCAGGACATGAAAAAACTATATTGGTGGCCCAATATGACGACCGATGATCTATTAATCACCAAAGTCTCTCCCATAAGCCTAGCTTCTAAATCAAGCTCCATTCTTTCTCTTAAACTTAGCATGTAGGCCCTCTTAATTAAACTACTAGCAGGTTTAATACTTTCCACGCCCCATAAAGTAATCTTTCTTTTGTAAACATCAATCTTAGCACGGGCGGTAGACAAAAATGGTCTTCCGAGGATCAAGGGCACTTTGATATCCTCGGGCATATCAAGAATTATAAAGTCTATTGGGAAAGTGAATTTACCAATTCCTACTAGTACGTTTCAGCTATTCCTTTTGGATATTTCACAGTCATATCTGCCAATTCCACCGTCAACCTAGTGTGAGCTAATTCGCCTAATCCTAAGTTAAGGTAGGTCGAGAGAGGCATAACACTAACGCTAGCTCCTAAGTCAACAAGGGCGTTGTCAAAACAAAAATCATTAATAAAGCAAGGTAAAATGAAACTTCCTAGGTCTTTCTCCTTTCGAGGTATGGAGTTGTTGATATGTGAAGCTCTATAAGCTTCCATGAATTTTGGTCCATAATTCCCCTCTTCTTCACAGTAATGATTATCCAAACGACTTGGAAAAGGAACCGTCGTTTGTCTCAACTTGTATAACAATGTACTGTTCTGTCCAGTGGATACGACATATAGGTTTGATCCAATATGGCGTGTCGAGTTTGAATTAGCTTCAATAGTGGTTGAAATTGACTTGACTTGGTGTCTTGGGTTTGTTTTAGTTGAGCTTGGTAGGCTTCCAAATCCTCTCTCTTGTAGTACCTTGCTCATTTGCCCGATTTGTATTTCTAAAGTTTTGATCGATGCTCATTGGTTCTTTATTGCAGCATCTGTCGAAGCTCGGATTTCTTTGATCAAGTTAGAGTTTTCTTCGTGTCTTTTTGCTGATTCACTCATGAATTTGCTCAGGGTATCTTCCATAGATTGCCTTCGTTCTTGGAACGAAGGATTGGCGTTGTTCCTTAGATAGTACCCTGGAGCAGTTGCTCTATATCCCTCACCTTGAAAAGGTCCACCAAATTGCATGTAGTAAGCTTCTTCTAGGGCATTCCCTTCGAGGAACCCGTAGAGATCATGGATCGAGAGGTCAAACGGTTGAAGCAAAGCCATATCCCAATTGTCAAGGTTCGATGGAACTCAAGGAGAGGTCCTGAGTTCACATGGGAACGTGAAGACCAATTTCAAAAGAAGTATCCGCATCTCTTCACTAAACCCGTACCTTCGTCAAGTGTTGCAACTTGAGCCTTGAGGACAAGGCTCTTCTAATGGGTGGAGACTGTAACATTTCACATTTTCAGGTCATTTCCCGACTCAATTATTACCACTATTTATTTTTAGAGTTTTACGCGTTCGCTCTTAATTATAATCATATAGTTAAATCGCGTAAACTAAAAACCATCATTCAACGTAAACGGACATCAAACAAATAAAAGTTTACGTCAAACAAGTGTCATATAATTATTTGGAGTATAATTTATAAGTTTTCACATTTTATTTTTATTGGCTACGTAAAACGTTTACGTTTCGCAATAAAAATATATTTAGGCGTACCCGGAAGTACCTATACCTATCTATACTCAAACCAATACCCACTTTTACGCCCTAAATACAAAAATTATACAGTTTTTGTGTCACTAAGCCTACAAGGGCCGGGCATGATATGTGATAACATTAGCATGAGACAAACCTTGTATACTATGGTTATTAACCACCTTAAGTACACCATTATCCCATATAACTAGAAATTGTCAAATCATTAGTACCCTAAACATAATCCTAGGCGTCCAAGGGTCATAGGGATTAGGAGGATCTCTTACAAAATCTTACAAGCTCTTACAACATGTACCCTTAACCCCTAGTTTACCATAGTTAGTTTAAGGATATATGTTTAGTTAGTTTAAGGTTAAGGAAACCTTAAACTCAAACACACTTTGTCTTGTTTTCTCTTCATATCACACGACACAAGGACCATTGTGTATTACACACAAATCTTAACTAAATCTTGTACAACCTAGGATTAATTAAGACATGTACTTAACAAATCTTACACAAGATTTGTATCTTGTGTTTCCCTCCCTTTAGCAAATCGTCACCCACACAAACCAACATAGAAAATCTTGCATAATCTTGTACATCACCCAATTCATTAATACTTGTACTTAATCAAGCCTAAACTACCCTAAAAACCACCTAAGCATGTACTTAAACTACTACACTTCTCTAGCAAAGGAGACATGGTTTTAGAAAGTGGTATAGAGATATTTTCTCTATAAATAGGAAGGCTTACAACCAAGAGTGTTTACACACTCACACACTTAAAGGCACACTAGCAAAAACCATCCTTGTTGCTCTCTTCGTTCGGGTCACCACAGCCGAGACACAAATCCACGAACACGACACCACAACTCACAACCAAAGAGTTCTAAGGTATAATCTAGTAATCTATAAGCTAAGGTTATACGTTTAAGGGTTTGAAAGCAAGAAAGATTCGGTTTAAACTAAGGCTTGGGGTATACAAGTCAAGTTTTCACACGACTACACGAAACACATGTTCAAGAAGCTAGGACCCTTGTAAGTGTCTTAGCTTGTGTTCATACTTAAGTTTCATGTTTGCTTCATGTGTCATAAGGCACGGTTATTATGTGTTAACAAGCTAAACATGGGTCGTGCCTAGCATGACACAACCCATGTCCACGTCTTATAATATACAACATATATAGACTTGTGTGGTGAACCAAAAGCCATAAGGCACGTAACCAAGATCTTGTGTATAAGCATGAATGTTTAAACATGACATGCACACGTAAAATATTTAGCCGAGAGGTTTGATAACTCGTTTGGAAACGGAAACACTTTCATGTCACGTATCATAATACTTAACAACTCGTCTTGCTCAATAAAGGATGTGTACACTATAGTATATGTGAACTAGGGTTGTTTGGGATATGTCAAATTAAGTTAGCAAGACCATAGTCGCGTCTTGTGTCCAACACGAGCTCAAACAAACTCTAACGAATTTGTTAACTCACTGATGGGTTGTATGATACGAGCTAAGTTAGAAGTTAATACTGCCAGGCTTAAGAAGTTAGTACTGCTAGCAGAAGTTAGTACTGCTAGCAGAGTTAGTACTGCTAGCAGAAGTTAGTACTGCTAGCAGAGTTAGTACTGCTAGCATATTGTTAATCAGTTTGCTAAGTATCATTGTAAGACTCGTATGGGACGAGTGTAGCTCCATCAAGTTGCTTAAACATAGGACAAGGATGCTTAACATGCTAAACATGATACGAGCTAAGTTAGAAGTTAATACTGCCAGGCTTAAGAAGTTAGTACTGCTAGCAGAGTTAGTACTGCCAGCATATTGTTAATCAGTTTGCTAAGTATCATTGTAAGACTCGCATGGGACGAGTGTAGCTCCATCAAGTTGCTTAAACATAGGACAAGGATGCTTAACATGCTAGACAAGTTACAAAAGAAACCCTAACGCAACACTAGTGGATTTAACGAGCCACTATCAGGCCCAACAGGCTCGAATGAGCTCATCCGAGCTTATTATTAAGCCAAACAGTTTATATAGCTTATGCAAGGCTAATGAAGGCTTTTGTCACTTCTTTAAATCTTAATTGGACCTAAAATGCAACTTTTGTAAGTTAGGGGACTAAAAGTGTATAAATAGAAACTTGAGGGTATATGTGGCAAATCTGTTTTATTTTCAAGAGACTATTTTTGCCACTAATGAAAACCTAAGGGTATCTTATATAATTAAGTGATTTAAATGAACACTCATGGTATAGGACTAGTCGTGGTATAATACGGATACTTATATAACTAAAGTCACGCGAATAATAAATAGGTGTATTTATTATTAATACTTAAACACCGTGTATACTTAAAAGTATATAGTCGTACATCTTCCCAAGAGCAAATGATGAAAACGAATACAATAAACGTGTACACCACCACACAAGTGATAACAGTATATATAAACTAGCAAATTATTATAGTTTGTACATGAAGTCGTTGGCGTAAACTTGTAGACTAAGACTGGCCGTATTTACTAAGGTATTTGATGTGTGATTCATTTTCCATACTTGGATATATTACCATTCATAGAGGACTACTTACTAAGGTGAGTTCATAGCCCCATGTTTTACTATATCAATGATTTACAACTTT
>BQNB010045392.1:0-44304 GCA_026074375.1 Tanacetum coccineum
TCGAAAGTAAAAATCTTAAAAAATCAATAAAAAATAGAAAAAAGTTTTATAAAAATACAAAAAAAATAGTTTTTAGTTTTTTATAAAAAATCTTAAGGTTTACATTTAGTAAAATCATTTTCATCACTTTTAGAATTTAATTTTCATTTTTGAGCTTTAACTTTTGATTTTAAAAATAGGAATTTAATTTTAAAAATAGTTAAAAATAGTTTTCTGAGTTTTTACGTTATTTTAGACTTTTCTAAGCTTAAAAATCATTTTTCCAAATTTTTAGTACTTAATTTGCTATTTTTTAGATTTAATTAGATTAAATTAGTTTTTAAATCATAATAAATTCAAAAATAATCAAAAAAATGTTTTTCTTTTTCCTAAAATTTTCTTTTATCCTATCTTAGGTTTAGTATTTTAGTTTACATTTTAGGGGTAAAATTTAGTTTACTTGCTTAAGTGTTGCGTTTAACTTGTTTCTTGTAATTTGTTAAGTGCTTTAATTGTTTTTAATTGCTTGTTTTTTTTATTCAGTAGTCATAGCTTATCAAATCATCTATTTTCTTATTCAAATCATAAACCGGACTTAAACGAGGTTTCAATTTCACTAGTCGTTGGGGAAACGACCCGGGTGATCATATTTACCCGGTTAAATATACGTATTATATATTATATTATATATATTTTTGAGAGTGAATTTTACCGAGGGTAACTTGGTAATTTTCTTAATTGCTCTTAGGTTTATATTATATTGTGATATATTTTAGGTATATAAAACTGCAATCACTTATCTTAATGAATCTTAGTTATTATCGAGCAATTGGTGAAAGTTAGAGAAAAGAACGTGTTTTGGAGCATAAACGAAGAAGTTCGAGAAAGTCTACTGATTCTGACATCAGTACGCCGTATCATTCTAGACAGATATGCCGTACCCTAAGACTTAGATGAATTCAAGACCATTGCCTGACTTTGAAGAATGCGATGTATCCACATCATCAGATACGCCGTATATGAAACTTTGGTCAACTTTTAAGAACAAGCATGTTTATTTTAGATCATGAAAGAAATGAGGAGATGACCCGCTTCATCATTCTGAAGCTTAACTTGACTATAAAAATCCAATATAAAGCGAGGAACAATTGGCTCATTGATTTTATATAGACAATCGAAGTTAATTTGTGGAAAATTTAGATGGATGAAGCTCGATTGAGCATAAAGTTCATCAACAACCCGACCCTCATGAATGTAACGGTTTTTTTAGATTGGTTTATAAAATTTTGGATGATATGTTTGGTTTATCGGTTATTTTGGGAATATAAGCACGGGTGAGTTTGTAGTCAACGACAATTGCACGAGGCATATTTTTCACCTATATTTAACAACAACAACAAAAATAAAAAAATAGTCCCCACATATATATAAATGTATTATGAGATCAAAACATCAAAAATAGATGCATAGTTGTGCCTATATGCAACAAATGTGGAGGTGCGATTATTTTGACTCTAAAAATAAAACCTAAGAAATAATCTAAACCCAAAGGTTGTTTTCTAATGATCTTGTTGATATTCGCTTGGCATTTTGGTACCTAAGTAATGTATAGTGATTTCAATAAGCAAAACAAAAATATGGAAAATATGTCATAGTAGTGCAATATTACTAAGTGTGTGTCTATATGTAAACTATGTGGAGGTGCGGTTTGCTTGACTCAAGTAAAGTAATAAGCAAATCCAAAAACACTCCAAATTTTAATTTCGCTCAATGTTGAATGTGTCGAAAGTACATATGAATTACGCATTTCAAATTTCATTCAAGAGGAAAAAAATGCATGATGAAAATCGTTTTTACGTTGTATTAACAATGTAGTTAAACAACATTTGTTTCAAAAATTCTTAGGCGTGAAAATTTTGTCAAAGAATTTAATTTGGAGGTTTTGCCGAAATTTGATTTTTCACTAACAAATCTAGTTATGCAATCCTAGTATCTACAGGAAGCAAAACAGTTATACATTGTAGTATTCTAGTTTAAATCGTGTAAAAATCAAACGAAAAATTGAAATCCCCAAGTTTTAGGTTTTATGCAAAATCAAAACCCTAGACTCAGAATTAAAGAGGAATTAGAATAAAATCACTTACAATTGTGGGTTGTAATGAATGTGTTGTTAATCTTTAAGATTTGCTCTTCCAATTGCCGATTTGATGATGTTTTTTGTTAGGGCTATGCTTTTCGTTTGTTTTGAGTGTTTGGATAATAATTTTATATGGTCCTAGTTATTCAAACTCAGGCATATACACGCTCATCCTTACACACGGATCTACCAAAATAAAATACGGATCCGAGGCTCTTGGATCCGTCAATCCGTGGGTCACTGAAAACAAGCAGGGATCGATTTTATGCTATTTGGGAAATGGTATTATCTTTTTTCCAATTGTAATGGCTTATATATGTTATAAATAGTATTCGCTTAAATTTTCGAAGTCGACGTTCAAGTTTTGAGCATTACGTTGGAGTTATCGTGAATTTCTAAATGGAATTTCAACGTAGTTGACCCTACTAGAAGTGTGTTAATTTGTAGCTTATGTTTTGATCATTACTAATAACACAAACATTTGAACATTTAGACATAATAAAGCATCGTCAATACAAGTGTGAGTTGCAATTCGATGCTTATTCTTTTTGTCATTATGATCGATTTCGTAATTTCATGTTAAACATGCAGATATCAAAAATATCTATGGTCATTTTGTTGATATTTTCGTAATCTATTAACATTCTAATCTTGATCTCATGTTCATTTCTCGGAATTTGTGATTGGAATAAATAATAAGAATAAACATCTTTTGAATAATGATTACTTCTCCATTAAATTTTCGCTTACGATTATTATTGGGAGGAAGGTAATTCATTATCAGGGATATGTTCCATCATTCCTAGTCCTAATCTTAAATAATTAAATTGTTCGTGTTTTGATGGCTTTGTTAAAATGTCGGATAAGTTATCTTCGGATGCAACTTTCTCGATAGAAATGTTGCCCTTCTGGACGTTGTCGCAAAGAAAGTGGTGACGTGTTTCTATGTGTTTGGTACGAGAGTGTTGGACGGGGTTTTTACTTAAGTCGATGGCGCCTTCATTGTCGCGCATTATCGGAATGTCGTTGAGTCGTATGTCGTAGTCGATGAGAGCTTGTTTCATCCATAGTGCTTGTTGGCATACCTTTTTGGCGAGAAAAGGGTAAGACCATGTCGTTCTCGAGATTGTTATTCCAAAAAAGGGTCGTATTGATGTAACGAAAGTTTATCTTACAGACTGTCACATCTAAATATTTCAATGTATTTCAGATTGAAAAGTAAATATGTATTTAGATACTTAGACAATGAACATGAACAACAAACAATCAAGCAAACATGAATTTTAACATAAGACATGAAATAGATGGGTAAATACTTCAACAATTAACTCATTTCAATAATTAGAGAATCCTTTCTCGGCCTTTTAATATTACCAAATATATACAAACTGTATGTTCTTAATTGACACATACCAATTTTCCTAGGATAGCGTCCTAAAAGACTAAAAACATACCAAGAATACATGTATGTGTTGTTTTACAGTTAGTATTGTGCAGTTAACATATCTAAGAAAAGGACAAAAGATCAAGTCAAAAACACAAAACCGAGCATTGGAAAGAAAGAGGTGAAGATCAAAAAAGTCAAAGTCAACCAAAAAGTCAATCAAGTCAAAGTCAAAAGTCAAAGACGAAGCCGAAATCAAAGAAATCTTAAATGGGCCAACCCGTACCCATTAAATGGGCCGAGTCAGCCCATTAAGACATCATGTATAAAGATTTATAAGACTTAAGTCTTATTAAAAGTCCAAACCCAAAACCCATATACCCGGCCCAACAAAAGCCCAAACCCTTAACTACCCTAACAATAAGACTGTTAAGTCTTATAACGAATTGTATGGGTCTTATACCTAAGCACCGTTATTCCAAAAGGAACTAACGTGCAAACAAATTATAAAAATAGGGATTAACACCCTATCCCTAAACGAATTAAAAAAAGCAACCGAAAAAACAATCTCTCCCCTTTTACTAGGTCTTTCGTCCTCCGTGCACCACAATCTCAACAACAGACAAAACCATCCCTTTCCTTCAACCCTACTTCACATGGGCTCGTTTTGCCTGTCAAAACCATACCCACCACCATGTTCGTCAAGAAATAAAACACGAAAATCAGGTGGATATCAATAACTTAGACAACTAAGATTTAATGGCTGAGAATTAAAAGGCTTTGGACGCTCACTCCACACAAGAAACACAACTGCACAAACCCCTCACAAAGAAACCATATGAAGACCAAACCCTAGATTATTTTTATATAAATAGGGCTCTCTTGTAAGCAAAAAGGGCATGTAGTTTAATCTAGTTAGTTTTTTTAGCTGATATTAGTTTAATATAGTTTTATGTTTTAGAAGCGATGGTACTCTCATTTTCAATTAATAAAAAGAGTTGTTTCAAGTCTTAAAATTCAATTGATCTCATAAATATTCATTTGCTTTGTCAATTTTTTGACATCATTCTAAGTTCTGTTTTTACAAATTCATAGAGCTATAAGCTCACACCAACAACTTATAATAGCTTATAAGTGTTAGCTCACTTATTAAAAAGTTCACTGAGAAAGAATCAAAGCAAAAGAGAGTTGCTGATTTTGGCTTATTTTGGATGTTAAAGCAATACTGGATGGCTTTAAGCTTGGGTTTAGTGCTTATTGGATAAGCTCAGATTAGTTAAGGGATACTATTGTTACTTCAGTCTTGATGCAGTATCATCAGACATAAAAAACTCAAATTTCAATTTTTAGCTTATTTACTATTCAACTGCTTATCTCTGCTTATTTATTGTGCCTATCTGCTTATTTATGTTTGACTATCATGTTTAGTGCTTTAAATGCTTAAGTTGTAGTTTAAAACTTATTTGTGCAAGTTTTTCTTAAAATCTGTAAAAATACTTATTAAGATAGATAATCTGTTTGCTTATCAAGTGCTACTTATTAGTTGTTGAAATTTTCTTATTGTCACTTATTAGACTTATTAGGTATCTGGTCTTTTGAAGTTGTGGCTTATCAGTGTTAATCTAGTCAAAAGGTTGTTAAATCAGTGTTAAAAAGGTGTTTGGTTTAACTGATCAAATGGGTCAAAATGGGTCAAAAATGGTTTTGACACTTGAATCAGTTTAGAATAGCTCAAAGTAGTTATAAAAATCTGTTGTTAAAAGTTTTAAAGGTTTAAAACTCAAAATCAATGTTTTTTGAAAATGAATTTTAAGTGTTGTTTTTGGAATTGTTTATGGTGTAAAAATGCAGTAGTTAAGTGTCTATTTAGTCTGCTTTTGTTTTAGTCATTTTTTCAACTTTTAAAGCCCCAATTTCATTAGCAAATTTAGGTTAGCTAAAATAGGTTTTAGCTTTTAAAAGTTCTTGCATAAGTGGTTTGGAGGCTATATTTGATCTGTTTTAGCTTAATTTTCAATTTAGGGCTTATTAGATTAGCTTAAAATAGGTCTGCATGTTAGTGTTTCAAAACTGAAAAAACCAAAAAAGTTAGTTAACTACCTGCATTGCTTTTCATCTAGCTTTTTAGTGGCTTATCTTGATTTCAAAATACTTTTTGAGAGTTGTTATAAGTAGCTTATTGACTAATCTTTTCAGTGGTATGAGCCACTAAGCCATAAGGATCCATTAAGGAGCTTAAAAATAAGCTCAAAAAGTGTTCCTTAGGCTGTTTGGCTAGCAGATTAAGCCAAAAAGCTTATTGGCCTTTCAGACCCTTTCTGCTTATTTCCTTGGCTTACTTTTGTTCAAATTTGCTTATTAGGTATAGTTTATCAGATGCATTAGCTTATTTTTCTTTTCTATGTGCTTATTTAGTCTAAAAATGCTTAACAGTTTAAACCATTTAGTCTTAGTAAAAAAAAGCCGATCTGTCATTTTCTTTTGCTTGTTTCGGGCTTATTTTTAAGTTTTAAAAATTTTGTCTTCACAAAAGTTGTTGGTTTACAGCTTATTTATAAGCTATGTAAAAAAGTTTTTTTTTAAAAAGCAAAAAGGGAAGGTGGAAGTCCAAGGTGAGCAAGGCTCGAACCTTGGACCTCAACAACCTCAACCTTTTACACTACACACTCAAATCATCTGCCCTTGGGACTTCTTCGATAATACTTTGCATGGTTTAATATTTAAACACACTTTGAGCCCCTTTGCTTATTTATAAGTCGTAGCCCGTTCTGGCTTATTCTGTGCTTATTTGTTAAGCTGTGTACTTTAGCTTATTTTTCCTGGCTTCCTTATAACCTTTAGGACTTTTGTGCAATTTTTCAGATTTTTCCAAACTTATTTGTTATTTTATTTTATTTTTCGTAGTTTAAATTTTTAGAAAGTCTTTTTAAATTAGTAAATCAATTTAGAAAATTACAAAAAAATAGTTTTTAGTTTTAGAAATAATATTTTGAGGTTTACAAAGTTTAAAATCATTTTCATCATTTTTAGATTTTAAATTTCATTTTTAGCTTTTTAATTTAAGTTTAGAAATTAGTTTTAAATTATAAAAAGTAGTTAAAAATAGTTTTCTTAGTTATTATCATATTTTAGACTTTTCTAAAGTAGAAAATCATTTTTTGAAATTTTTAGGTATTAATTTGTCATTTTCTAGAATTTTAAATAGATTAAATAGGTTTTTAATTCATAGAAAATTATAAAAAAGTCAAAAAAATATAATTCTTTTTTAGAAAATTTTCTTTTATCATTTTAGAGGTTTAGAAACTAAGTTTGCATTTTTAGGGTTAATTTTGATTTAGTTGATAATTTAGACGCGTTTTAGGATTCCCGTTATTTGATTTCTTTGTTTATTGCTTTATTTGTTAGTATTAGCATGCCTTTTTTGTCTTTCCCGTAGAATTAGAAATCAAATCCAATCAAATCTTGTTCCATTCAAACATCAAATATCAAACCGACTTTCGACTCTCAAATTTGCATTCCTCGTCGGGAAAACGACCCGGGAATATCATATACTACTCGGATTTCATTGATTTTCTTTCTTTAAACCTTTTCAAGGGTCACTTGATTTGGTTTGAGTAATATAAGTAGTATATTATATAAGAGGGGTATAAGGAGGGTTGTTCCGAGGAACTACGACCCGAAAGGAGAAGGTTTTTAATAGCTTCGCACTTTCCTTTTGTGCGTTTTTATTTTGGAGAGCTACTGTGAAGCTTGTTGATTATTAGGTTTAAGTTGTCTTATCTCATTGTCCGTTATTAAAATAAATCTTTGTGAATCAATTGTTGAAAAACCAAAAAACCAAAAAAATTAATTAGTATAATTTCTCTTTTTATATTTCTTTTTAGTGCATGAGCACTCGATCTTCGACTAGGAATCTTTTTCCACCTCTCGAAGATCCCGAACGTACAATCCGAAGAAGAACTCGCGTTGATCCTAATTCTTTAAACGATTTTGAAGAAATCAACATGGCCGCTAACGGAAACGGTGATGACGGACTACCTCCTGCGGGAGCCGGTTTACCAGTTCCCGACCTCCGAACAATGGAGGAGTTGTGCCAACCAACTTTGAATGGTCGGGGTGGACCAATTGCCCCGATCAACATTCAGGCAACCAATTTTGGACTCAAGAATGACATGATCCAACAAGTTCAAAATTCTTGCCAATTTTACGGACTTCTGGGTGACGATGCAAACAAGCATCTTGACAAATTTTTGCATGTCACCCAAAGTATCAAAGTGAATGAGGTCACCGATGAAGCCCTTCGTCTATATCTCTTTCCTCACTCCTTGACACATCATGCCACCGCTTGGTTTGATCGTTTACCAAGGAATTCTATTACCACATTTGAGCAAATGGCTAAAATGTTTCTCAGAAAAATACTTTCCACCCTATATGGTAACGAAGTTAAGAAATGAAATCACCAATTTCCGTCAACGTCCCGATGAGTCATTATTTGAAGCATGGGAACGTTATAAGCTTTCGATTGATCGTTGTCCTAATCACAACATGTTACCCGTCACTCAAATAGATACCTTCTATAACGGGTTAACTTTAAGACATCGTGATACCATCAATGCTGCTGCCGACAGGACTTTTATGAAAAGGCGACCCGAAGAATGTTATGATCTAATCGAAAATATGACCGCTCACCACAATGATTGGGATACTTCCGCTCAAAGGAGTGAGTCATCTAGTTCTATCACTTCTTCTTCCGATCCGGAAATTGTAGCACTTAAGGCTGAAATGGCAGAAATTAACAAAAATTTAATGAAAATGCTTCAAACAAACCAACAAGTAAAAGCAGTTACTCCTAGATGTGAAACTTGTCGTGGTCTACATGCTTATAACGATTGTCCAGCCACCATTGGCCAAACTCAGAACGTATACGCTGCGGGAGCCTATAATCAAGGTGGTAATTCTTACCAACCTCAAGGTAACCGTAATCTGCTTAGCTATCGTTCGGACAATTATCTCGGACCACTAGGGTTTAATCAGAATCAAGACCGAAGCAATCAAAATCAAAATTACCAAAATAGGAATCAAGGAAACAATCATAATCAGGGGAATACCCATGGAAGAAAGCAATTCTTCCAAGGAGCTAGTCATGTTCAAAACCCGCCTCTGGCTTATCAAGCACCGGCTCATCAAGCCCCAGGTTACCAAGCTCCGGTTCATCAAACCCCGATTCCTCAACCACAAGTTGTGAGTACTACTGAGTTCACAAACTACATGAAGGCAAATGATGCCATTTTGAAAAACATGCAAACGAATATGACCTCATTGAAAAATTCCAATATTAAGCTTAAGAATATGTTTGGTCAATTCATGAAAATGAATACCGCTTCATCCTCGGGATCGGGAACACTCCCTAGTAATACCATTACTAACCCAAGGGAGGATTTGAAAGGTATCACCACCCAAAGTGGTGTTGCTTATAAGGGACCCACGATTCCTACTACTTCTTCTTCTCTTAAAGTAGTGGAACGTGAAACCGAGGTAACAAAGGGCACGGTGCCTCCTACTAATAACGGAAGTACCAAAGACGTCCAACCTTCGGTTGTCCAAGTTGAAACTCAAGTACCAAATTCTGAGCCCGTTGTTGCCCCCGTTGTTGAGCCAGTTAAAGCTCCTGTTAGTGCTCTGAAGCCTAACCCAAAACCGTCAATTCCATACCCGTCTAGACTTAATGAACAAAAGCTCCGCGAAAAGGCTAATAACCAAATGGAGAAATTTTTCCAAATCTTCCAAGATTTGCATTTCGACATTAGCTTCGCGGATGCTCTCATTCTCATGCCTAAGTTTGCCTCGACCATTAAGAGTTTGTTAAGCAATAAAGAAAAATTGTTTGAATTAGCAAGAACTCCGTTGAATGAGCATTGCTTGGCGGTTCTCCTTAAAAAGTTACCCGAAAAACTTGGAGACCCTGGCAAGTTTCTCGTCCCGTGCGATTTTCCCAGAATGGATGTATGCTTAGCCTTGGCCGATCTTGGCGCTAGCATTAACCTCATGCCACTTTCCGTGTGGAAAAAGCTTTCCCTTCCCGAACTTACTCCTACTTGTATGACTCTCGAACTTGCGGACCGGTCAATTTCTCGACCGATCGGTGTCGCCGAAGATGTCTTCATAAAAGTGGGAAAGTTCCATTTCCCGGCCGACTTTGTAGTCGTTGACTTTGATGCCGATCCCCGAGTTCCTCTAATTCTCGGGAGATCCTTTTTGAAAACCGGACGTGCTTTGATTGATGTTTACGCGAGAAAATTAACTCTTCGTGTTGGCAATAAAGCTATAACATTCAATCTTGATCAAACTTCGAGATACTCCTCTAATTATGATGATATATCGGTTAACCGAATCGACGTCATTGATGTTGCTTATGAGGAGTATTCTCAAGAAGTTCTTGGATTTTCCATGAGTGGCAATCCCACTCCAACTTCGGATATGATTGTTTCTACCTCTTCTCCCACTCTTACTCCCTTTGGGGATAATGATTTTCTTCTTGAGGAAACCGATGCTTTCCTAGCTATTGAAGATGAGCCAATTTTATCGGAAATTAATGACTCTTACTATGATTCGGAGGGAGACATTATTCTTCTTGAAAAATTTCTTATTGATGATCCATCATCACCACCTCTCCCTACACAAGAACTTAAAGTTGTTGAACCTAAAAATGAAAAATCTTCTGTTGATGAACTGATGATCCCACGCCTTGATCGATTCTTTACGTAGTAAAGTGTTTGTCACCTTGGAAGAATCCAAAATAACAAAGATTGAGACTTTGTATATATACCAAAGTGTATGCGGAATCTACACTTTGATACTCTAGAGATGTTTATCAATAGAACAGTAATAGACAAACAACCAATGAACAATGAAGTAATAACAAACTGCTTCAATATTATTAGAATAATAATACGAGTACTCTTGTAGTACTGGGGTTACAACCTTGAAGCTATCACAATCTATTTCTCAAAGTATTCGTCTAAGTGTATTTTTATATCTAAACCTAGGATCTCCTTTTATAGAACACAAGGAGTCCTTTACAAAGCTAACTACCTATCTTTTAGGATCAGTTACAAACAACCCATAATTATCTCCATGCATACTTATCTCCAAGTCAGCAGCTTTGACCATCAGCAGTATTAACTCTTTCTCCTAGCAGTATTAACTAACACTGGCAGTACTAAGTATGTACTGGCAGTACTAACTCCATTAGTACTGTTAGTTGTACCTTGGCAGTATTAAGTCTTGTGAAGATTTATTCCTAACAATCCTCCCCTAAACTTGTGATTGTCCTTCAAATCATCAAGTTTCTTCTGAATTAAATCTTCTAGTCTTCTTCCTTTGCTGATGATTCTTTCAAACATTTCTTCTACTTCTGTACTTGAGATCTTATGAACCTTAGAAGTTCAAACGCCTGTGAACTCTCATGATCAACCTCTAATTTCCTCTTCAACATCTTGGAAATCATCTCTTGACTTAGAGGGTATTTCTTCTCTGTCAGCATATGTATGGCTATACCATTCTGCATCAGTAAAATGTGAATACCACAGAAATCATATAAACTCCAGCTTATCACATTGTATTCATGCTGATTCTTCCATATCTCATCATCTTCATCAGGCTCAAACAAAGTGTGTAAATCTCCCCAAAGCATCAGATCATACCCTTCTGGTCTTGAAGTACTATATCTTTCCTTGACTAGTCTGTACAGTTCCTCTACATCCTGTCTATCAAAATCTTCAAGCATCTCACTCAATACTTTGTAGTTCTTGGAACTGCCATCTCCTCTGAAAACTTGATAATACATAAAATTCTCTGTCAAAACACAAGTCTTCCAATCCACAATCGGAAACTTTGTAGATAGAGATTCAACCTCCATAGGAACTTCTTCTCTTGGTATTATATCCAAAAATCCTTTGAGTTCTTCCTTCTCAGCATCTTCTTCCAACTTTTGTCTCTTCCTTGTGCTTTTTCTAGGAATAGATTTCTTTCTCTTTGCTCCAGTTTCTTTAACAACTTCTTTCATTTCTTCTTGTGTATCAACATCTTCTTCTTCAATCTTTTCAGGAGACTTTTTAGGAGACTTCATCTTTTCAGGAGACTTCATCTTTTTAGTTTCATGCTCCATAGCTCAAAGTGGTTGATTAAATCCAAACCTTTCAATATTTGCCGAATCTCATCATAAGACATTCCCTAAGTCACTAATCTTGTAGTTCCCCGCTGATTTTTTCAGTATTTTGATAATGTTTTTCCTTGCTTGTGGCAACTAGTGTTTTCATCTTTGAGTAGATACCTTATGACTGAAGGATCAGTCAAATCGTATCTTCTTAGATGTCTTAGCTTCAGCATAGTGATTGTCAAAAACTGATTGCAGTTTAAATACACAATAAAATATACTATAAAAATAATATTCCACAAGAGCAATTAAGAAAATTCCCTAAGGAAAATTCACTCTCAAAAATATATATAATATAATATATAATACGTATATTTAACCGGATAAATATGATCACCCGGGTCGTTTCCCCAACGACTAGTGAAATTGAAACCTCGTTTAAGCTTGGATTATGATTTGAATAAGAAAATAGATGATTTTGATATCTATGACTACTAAATAAAAAAAACAACAATTAAAATTAAAAATTAAAGGCAATTTAAACAATTAAACAAATACGGAAAACAAATAAAACGTGACAAAATAGACTAAAATTAAATCCTAAAATTGCAATCTAAGTTTCTAAACCTAAATTAGGATAAAAGAAAATTTTAAGAAAAATAAAAATATTTTTTATTTTTATTTTTATTATTCTTAAATTTATTATGAGTTAAAAACTATTTAAATCTAATTAAATCCTAAAAATTAAAAAAAATATCAAAATAATTTAAATTATATTTTTCCTAAGTAAAATAAGTAAAAAGAAAATTTTAGAAAAAAGAATTACTATTTTTGGCTTTTTAAATTTAAAGATATGTCTTTTCTAAGATTTAAACTAATTAAAAAACTTTAAAAGTAATAAAAATATTAAAAAAATAAAATCCTAATTTTTTTATAAAAACTATACTAAATAAAGAAAATATGCAGAAATGTTTTAAAAATAAAAGCCCTAATTTTTATCCTTTAATTAAAGCTTAATTAAACTAATTAAAAACTAAACCTAATTACTAATTAAAACTAATAAACTTGATTAAATACTTAACTAAGGACTAATGGTGCAAAGTCCTAAAGGACTAACGGGGAAACTAACTAACTAACGTAAGGACTAACAGAAAAACAATTGAAATTGATAAGTTACAAAACCTACCCTGAAAGTCTAGCCCGATTTCAAACTAAGTCCATTAAGGCCCAAATTAAGTTGAGTAATTAAAAAGTGCTTATTATCAAAAACTTACAAAAGCAAAGTTGTAGAAGAGGCTGGTGTGAACAAAATTAACAAAAGCACTTTGGGCTGAAAACCAATAATAAGCTCAAAAAGAGCTTATCAATAAGCTGACTTCAGAAAGTAAGGGTTTACCCTTGGTTGGTTTTATATTTCAAGCGAAAAAAGCTCAAAATAAGTTCACATTAAGAACCAAAAGAAGTTTTTGTAAAGCTTATAAGTTGCTTAAACTAAATGAGAAAAGAAAATAGAGCTGGAAATACTTTTAAGCTACTGAAAATGATCATGAAACAAGTGAACTCAGAGAATAAGCCAATTAGCACAAAATTCCATTAAGCTAAAAAACTCAAAAAGCAAATCTAGATTATGAGCTTCTGAAAACTAATTAAGCTACTTATAAACTATCTATTTAAGCAATTAAAACAAGCACCTTAAGCTAGGATTCAAATTTAGAGAAACTACTTAATTAATCCTGTTGTTTTTGTATTTTATTTTTTTTGGCTGATAAGGTATTTTTAAAAGCTAAATTAACCTAACAAATTTAAGCTGAAATGGAAAATAAGCAGAGATTACTCTAATACTATAAGAAAACTAAAACCTATCCTAAATTTAAACCCTAACTCCTATACTAACTAGCTGAAAATGGGGAAGAAAAGTCAGCAGTACCTTCACTTGAAGGTACTGCTGATGCAATTTGCACAAACAAAAATCCAAATGCAGCTATCACTAGATACTACTACTACCTTAACCACACTCAATTGAGTGTATTAAAGCAGAATTTAAGCACACAAATAACCTAAATCCCCTAGAACAAAATTAGCAATACTATCACAAAAACTAAGATACACCCTTGTGCTGAAATGAAGAGATTTATGCCAACAATTTCTTTTAAACCTTATTTAACATGAAATCTTTTTTAATCTTATTGTTTTATAAAATAAACTCAGTGACTCAAGCACTTGTACAAATATCTTTGACTTATAGTGGTCAAATTGGCTTATGCCAAACACCTCTTTCAGAAATTACAGATTTGAGAAAAGCTAACAAAATGAAAATTAGCTTAATGAGATCTTAACCCCAGATAATGAACAGCTAATATTAACCTTAATAAGCATGAGTTAACAGCTAAATAAGCAATAATCTAAGACTTAAGCTATTTTACTATTTTTTTGTTTTTTTTAGATTTATATGACAGAAAATGTAATATCAAGACTATATCTAAAAAGTTAAAAACAGATGATGAGACATATAAAATAAGCACAATGGAACACTAATGAACATAAATAAGCAGATACCATAAGCACATAAGCAAAATATAAGCTACTCAAACTATTATTTAAGCTAAACGAAATAAAGACAAAATGAAATAGAAAGAGACTTACAAAATCCTCTAGCTAAACAAGAGGTATCATTTAAGGAAGCTACAAGCTCCCTAGCTTAATAATAAGCTAGGGTATAAGTCCATGGGGATCCTTCCCTTTTAGATCCCCCTTCCATAAGCTCACAATCCCAAAATGTAAAGGTGATAGTTATTTTAGCTGATTTTTTATATAATTAGTAAGATTAGGTTCAGTTAAGCTCCATCAAGAGCTTATAGACTCTTGAGAGCTGAAATAGGCTTATTATGACTTATTGAGACCATATTGAGCTTATGAGTAAAGGAGTAATAACAATTAAAACAAACACTAGATTTTATTACTTAAAACTTCCATTACATCATAATAAAAGGTCATTACATGATTTAAGGGAAAAAATTACAATAAGCTAAATATTACTAAAGACTAGAAAAAGGTAAAATAAAGATAAAGTAAAAAAAGTGTGTCGTGTATGTGAGGGTGAGGGCTTATTTATAGCCTCCAAAGAACATTCTAGGCCTCCTGAATTCAACTCCAATCCTTCAATCCGTACCCTTGATTCTTCTTTCATCTTTAATCTCTATTTTGAGCCGTTAGATCATTTGTGGACACTTGAGGATTGCCAAGCTGTCATTCTTTGATTGTGACAGCTTGTGCTTCTTTTGTGAGTAGATTAGCACAAAAACCCATCACTATGTGTGCTTTCACCATTGCTGACGTGTGACTTGAGTGTGAGTGAGCTAAAGTAATCCATTGATATGACTGAAATGACCCTCTTATCTTGCTAACGAGCTCTTGAATTGACTAATGGACCCTTTAATTCCCATTTACCCTCTCATTTACCTAGGCTGGTGATTTTTGTAGTGACGAATGAACAGTAAATGGTGCTCAATCTTTTGACTGTTATTTCAGTTAGAGTTTGAGGTTATTGCATTTCTAGCCCTTGTCTTTCTTATCTCCCTTTTTAGTCTAAAACGAGTTTTAGAAATTACAAGACTAGTCCTTGTGGTTTTTTATGGAAATGAAATGGACTTGTTAAATGGGCTTTTGATTTAAATAGTATCCGGGTAAGGTTATTAGGGTAGTTGAAGGCCCATTAAGGTTTTTGAGGCCCAATAAGGGATGAAGGGTCAGTTTTGGACTTTTGTGACCTTGAGGGTAAAATTGGAATTTTGTGGGGTTTTGACTTTTAGTGGTTGACTGCTGTTGACCATTATTTGACTGGATTTGACTGAGGGTTTGACTTTTCTGGCTTCGGCTTTGATTCTTTGGCTTCTTTTGTACTTTTCTGATTCCCGTGTCCATGCTTTCCCGTTTTTGACTGTTTTCTTGTGATTTTTGATATATCCGTACCTGCACACACAAAACATAAATACAAGCATATTGTTGCCATTTTTGGTCTGTTTTGGGTTTAGGCTATTTTAAGCATGAATGGATATGTGTATTTTACACTTATCAAAATTCCCCAAACTAAACGATTGCGTGTCCTCACGCAATATCACATGCCTTATAACCAAATACTTAAGAAATTTTCCCCAAACTAATCCTTTAGAAAGTAGTAAAGTCTTTGTGGGGAAAATTTCTAAGTCACAAGTTATAAAACACCCGAATTCCCATTTTCAAATCTTTTTTTCTCTTTTTATGATTTTTCTTGATAATTAACTACCTAACTATAACTTATTCTTGTGTTGACATAATGTATTGTTTTCATTACCTCATTGGTAACTTTAAGGATCATAGAACAAAAAGCACAATTAAGTGTCTAAAAGATAACTTCATCATCCCCGATTTTTCACTTTTCCCATGCTAAGCTTAAAAATAAGATCACCGTTAAGTACGAGCTAAGATGCTAAGACTACTTATAATTACAACTTGTGAATTCCTCTTCCCGACATAAATCATATATTTAGGTGTGTGTGTTCAAATTAATTTAAACCATTAAATCCACATATTTAGATAGTTGAAATCCCACCAAGCTTTACACATGGGCCTTTTGGGCTAATATGTTAATCACTTAGTAAAATCACAACTCAAAGCAAACAAAAACCTCTTTGGCTAAGACATCGTTGGTTCACTTGTCCCATGAATGACTTTCTTCTCTAACATCCCACCGTCATCGGGTAAGTGCTAAGGCTTTTGACACCCCATCCGGAGAATACTAATCGAGACGCATGAACTTCCGATGAAAAAGCCTTGTAGACTTTTGCAAACCTTAGTTCAAAAGAATACATTGGTTTTAGAAAATGAAACTTTTACTATTTATTTTCTAACTTTGCAACATTATTATTTCTATTTATATTATTAGGCTAGGAATCGGTATCACTTTTCTTTCGACGACACATCGGCCACGCCTCCGACAAGAGCTCGTGTACTTATTATGATACCAACCCTAAATATACAACCTCCACCCTTTCTTTCGACGTCACATCGGGAGCGAACCGACAAATGCCCATGTACTTTATTACGATGGAGTTTGTATATTAATTATTAACACTAAGGATTTATAACTTGCATCCTTTTTATTCACCAACTACATTTTTAGATTTTTTTAACTAATTAATTGATTTAACACATTATTTTTGCAAATAGAAAAAATTCCGTTTTAGAAAACCAAAGTATAAACTTGAACTAAAATTCTTATTTACCAATGATGTTTGACTTCATCATCGATAAAGCTTTTTCTCTGAATATGTTGATTAGACTTTTAAGAGTAAAACTCTAATTTGTAAAAATTAAAGAGAACACGTATAATTAATCATTTTAAGAACTTTTAAGAACTTCGGGGAAGAAAACCACAAGTTTATTCTTATTAGCCTTTAAGTTTTCCAAATAACTTTGTTAGAATTCCTAATTCGTAATTCAACACTTTCATATATTATTTCTTTGCATTTTAAATCTCTAATAAACGAACTTCGATAAATACTTAAGCCTACATATAAAATTCCATACTCGACATTATTTTAAAATCTACTTGAGATTTGCATAAGTTTTCATTTACTAATGATTTCAACAGTCTAGCATGTTTAAAGTCTACACTGAGACTAGCACCAATACAATCATCTATTATATTGTTAGGGAGAAAACTAGAACTTACAGTACGATCGGGTCAAAAATTCTCCCTCTTCCCTTATTCTTACCCTAACGGAAAAACTACATTCGTGTCGATATCATTTATTTTATTTTTTTATTTTATATATTTATATATATAATATATATATATATTTTTATACTATTGTATATAAGATATATCTATTATATATATTATATATATATCCTCTATATATATTTATCTTTTTTAATATTTTAATATTTTTTTTCATATCCTACAAATAAGAACTTAAAAATTAAATTTTTTGCTATTTTTGTGAGAAAACGGGTACGTGAGAACAAAACAATAAGCAGGTCGACTCGATCCCTGAATTTAGTTGTCCTTAGGGAAAGTTTGGAGATCCGGGATAACCAATGGTGGTGTATCCCCTCCATAGTAATGCTTTACGAACAGGGTCGGCCCAGTTGACTTTGAAATTAGAACTCCATCAGGATGAGACAATTTGGCTGTGCCATAAGAAAAAAACTTCGGTAATAGTGAAAGGACCGGGACATAGGGACTTGAGCTTTCGAAGAAAAATCTTTAATCGGGAGTGAGAGCAAGACATGATACAACCAAATGATACGATTCGGTTCCTTTATCTTGGAATCATGAAGTTTCGTTGTCTCTCTCTTGTAGATTGCGAATTTCTTCATAAGCATGATCAACGAAGCTCGTTTAGTTTCATGAGTGGAGCTTTCGATGATCACTCGCAGTCATGAGATAAATTTGCTATGCTTAGAGCCTAATATGCCTTTCTTCTTTGTGTTCTAGTTCGTCAAGGGTTAGCGACACCGCTTTTCCATAAAACTAACTTTTAGGGGTGCAATTCCGATTGGAGTTTGTAAGCGGTGCGGAATGGCCACAGTGCATCGTCTAACTTGTACTGACCATGAGGACGGTTTTCTCTTTACCATCCTCTTTACGATTCTTTTGAGACCACGATTCGTTTACCTCGACTTGTACCACTAGTCTGAGGGTGGTAAGCGGTAGATAGCGATGTGTGACACCAATTTAGACAATAACTTATCATTTTGGCATTTCAGGAATTGGTCCCACGATCGCATATGATAGCTCTAGGTGCCCAAATCGAGGAAAAAGGGGATTTTTAAAAAACTGGGACAACTACTCTAGCATCGTTGGTGGGGTGTGTTGTGGAACTTATTGTAAACGGACTTAATACTGTTAGTATTAAGTTAGTCTGTTAGTTATTAGTTAAGTTCTGATAAGGATAGTTGTACTGTTAGGTAATAAGAAGTAGTTATAGTCTCGGTTAGAGCACAGTTAAGTCTGCCAGCTTTAACTTAGGTCTGGCAGTATTAAAGTTATTATGTTATTGTCAAATAGTTAAGTCCTGGTTGTTAATTATAGTAATAGTTATCTATTTAGAGTTATTTAGGAATGAGATATAGCATTATCTCTTAACGCGTTTAGGGTTCCTTAATCTTATAAAAGGAACGTAGAATAGTATTGTAATCAGATATATGTGTGTGTTGATTGATCATTTACAATCAAATAGTAATAGTAATAGCAAGATTAGTATTTTGTTCTTGTGTTCATCTTGGTATAGATATTGATATTCCGCGTCAATATTTGTATTCTCGGTAATCGTCTCTCATAGCTTCTTTGGATTTATCTAAAGGACTATAAGTCATTCAATAGGGCTTCATTCAGATCCTGTTTATTTGGGACCTACACAGTGCGGTTCCTCAGCGCCATACCAAGGGGGACTTACTACAAAGTTTGAACATAGATCAAAACCTTTTAATTCCACCACATAATCATGTCTGCACACGATGATTTTTCTCTTCATGATGATGTGGAACTGTTCTCTTCATGGATTGATGCATCTTTGGCTGGATTCACAACCAGATCATCAAACAAAGGAGATAGCTCCTGCTAAACACCACCAAATTATCACCACCAATACCACTTTCAAACATCAACTGCCTGCTCTTCAAAAAGATGATTATGATACGTGGGCAATGGAGATGGAACATTATCTTGAGTATATAGATAATGAGGTCTGGAAAGTGATTCAAAATGGGAACTCAAAGAAGAGAGTCACCAAAGGAAAAGATGGTGTTTACAGGGTTCTTCCTCCAACCACACAGGAAGAACAGGTTGCTGATGAAAAAGAAAGGAAAGCGAGAACTCTGTTGCTAATGGCTGTTCCAAAAGATCATCTCAGACGTTTTCATGGCATGGATGATGCCAAAGAGATCTGGGCAGCTATCAAAACAAGGTTTGGTGGAAATGCTAACTCTAAGAAAATGCAAAAAGCTGTTTTGAAACAACAGTTTGAGGCATTTACTATATCTTCTAAGGAAAGTTGTGAGAAAAGTTATGATAGGGTTTTCAAAAAACATTTATTCACAGTGGATGCCTTGGTGCTTAGTGTGTCTGAGAAGATGCAAAATCATTAAGCTTCTTGAGGTCCCTTCCTCCTGCGTGGGACAGTTTAGCTATGACAATGAGAACAAAGAAGAATATTGACACTCTGTCAATAGATGATTTATACAATAATCTGAGTGTATTTGAACAAGACATCCAAAAGACATCATCTTCTTCCCTGGCATCTGATAATGTGGCTTTTATATCTCAAGCCAAAGTTTCTTCAAGCAAGCACAGCAAGCCTAGTCTCAGGAAGTTATGTTATTATTACCACCTTCTTTTTTCCAATAGCAACACCAACTGCTACTCCTGGTCTTGTCTGATGAAAGGTATCCATTCTTTTCTAGCCACAAATGCTGATGATGTGGATTTGATACATGAAGACCTAGATCAAATTGATGATCTAGATTTGGAAGAGATGGATATCAATTGGCAGATTGCTATGACTGCCATAAAGATTAAGAAGTTCTACAAGAAGACAGGTAGAAGGCCAAGAGTGGATGGAAAAATGCATGTGGCATTCGATAAGAGAAAAGTTGAGTGTTTCAATTGCCACAATACTGGGCATTTTGCTAGGGAGTGCAAGTTTAAAGGTACAAAAGATGGACAGCAGCAGTGAGCAAGTAGAGGTTCAGATTCAGCCAATCAGAACTGAAAGGCAAGCCTGATGACCATTGGATGATGGTCATAATTTCATTTGGGTAGAGCAGACTACAGATGAAGAACTCAATCATGCTCTAATGCTTACACTGTGAATTAATGAGGTATCAATGTGCTCAAAATTGGTTTAGATTCAATTTAATGCTCTTAACGCTAAAATAGATGGAATTGCTATTGAATTTGGTGAACCATATGAAGCTGCCTTAGTTGCCAATAAGCTAGCTGTTAAGAAATTATGAATCTCAGCCTTTAAAAGCCTCCCAACTCAAAACAGCAATCATCACTTAAATGAAAAATTAAATTTTCAGGCTAAATCAAATTTGAAAAGATGAAAGCTGAAAATAGTATAGTAGAATAGGAAATGAAGCTGTAAAGCTAAGAGGTTTTACACATAAACAAATTGTTGATCTCTTGGTTTGTTTTCTTAAAAAATCCCTTTGGAAAGCTAGCGCGATTGTGGATGAGCTCAAAAAAGTTTAAAGATGGGTTTAGGGTATGGCATCAAATCAAATGCTGAGGTCCCTAGGATCATTATGAGGAAGAAATAAGTAGAAGGTATTTTTGGCTTTTAGAGAAAGCAGCTGCAGGAATAATCATAATCCCACTATACAGCAGATTCAACACAGGTTGAGTACAATGTGTCCCTTCATCCTTATAGTGGTGATTATACCCCTAGGAACAGGAGGACATAGATGATTCTTTGTATGAGTATGGCAAACATGGGACCTCAACCTAAAATCTCCTTAGTCTACAGTGTCTATTGCAAGTTCCATTGCTTTCTCCATCTGTCCATCTCTCGACAGTGATAGGGAGCTTGGGGAACTGTGTTTAGATGCAAATTCCACTGCTTTACTCATCTTGTCAATCAATGACACCGGCGATGGGGGAAACTCAAGGACCTATATACTGACCTTCCTGTCCATGGCCACAACATACCCCTACGCACCTATCTCGTCTTAACCACGTCTACTTGAGATCGCAGACTCTAACCCTACTAGTCAACTACCACCACACTCCCGCGACACCTCACCCAAGTGCCCTGAACCTACAAAAAAACTGTTGACCTAGTTTGTGCACAGCATGTAAAAATACTCCTAGGCAACCAATTAGAACACCAGGTCCCTTCCACCTATTCCTTCAACTCATAGACAAAAATGGAATCAAAGAATGGAAAGGGAATTAGGTGCAGGCTATTCTTTTGAAAGAAAATCATGTTATGTGTGTGGAAGTCTTAGTCACTTGATTAAGGATTGTGACTATTATGAGAAAAAGATGGCAAGGGAAGCTGCTTTTAAGAGCACAGGGGTAATTCAAGCCAAAAAAAAAAAAAAAAAATTGTTTAAAGGGGGGCAAGCCCCCCACAAACCAAAAAGCTGACTAACACTAAAACAGGGTGAATAAAGCAAATCAATTTCACTCCCAGACTGTACAACTAAATAACATTAGCCTCAATTTTAGTTACTGAAAGACAGAAATATTAATACTCGGTAGGGTAAATGTTAATATGGCAAGAAGATGTTAGTTCTGGTTAGGTTGCATGGTAGTTCTCGGCCTCATATTAAGTCTGAGTTTACTTCTAGTTTTAATACTGGCAAGCAACATGTTAATTCTGGTAGCATGTATGTTAATTCTGGTACTAAAAATAAGTCTGGTGGTTCTAGAGTTAATACTGGCAATCAAAATGTTAATTCTGGTAGGGTGACTGTTAATGCTGCCAGAGTAAATAGACCAGTATTATCAAACCAGACTTCACAGGTGAATATTAAAAGTCCAAAGAAATGTTTTTCAAAACAAAATTCACCTATAAATAGACCCTTTTCAAGGACAACAGCACACAAGTCAAATAAATATGCTGTTAAGGGTAAAATGGGCACTGCTGTTAAGACCTCAGCAGGTTGTGTTTGGAGAAAAACAACACTACACTCCAATATCAATAGTGGACCAACCCCTGATTCAAATATTCATGTTTCTCAAGGTCCACAAGGCAGACCCAAGCCTGTGAAGGCATGGGTCCCAAAGAGAAACTAATCTCATTTTGTATGTGCAGGATCATCCACTGAAGCATATGGAGCATAGAGGTATTTTTGATTAGTGGTGTTCTGGGCACATGAATGGTAAAACGGGCCCATCTTGAAGATTATTCAAGAACTCTTAAAGTGGATTGTTACTTTTGGCGGAAGTAATGGAAGTATCAGTGGTAAAAGGGACTATTATAGGAAATTTAGTTTTTGATGATGTGGCTTTTTGTGAAAGAACTTGGACATTTTAACTTATTCTCCATATCTCAGATATGTGATAAAAAGCTAAATGTACTTTTTACTGAAAAAGAGTGTTTTGTGGTGTCCTCTGACTTCAAGATGCCTGATGAAAATCAGGTTCTTCTTAAAGTTCCTAGGCAACACAACATGTATACTTTTGATATGAAAACTGTTGATTCTTCAAAAGGATACACGTTTAAAATTAATCCTGGTAGTATTAGTTAGAATTAATTCTGGTAGTATAATTTAGGGTTAGTTCTGGTAACATAGTAACTTAATTCTGGTAGCATAGTATTAAGTCTGCTAGTGTAAAAGTTAAAACTGGTAATCACTTAGTACTGGTAGTTGAGTATTAAGTCTGGTAGTTAACTTAGGTTAATTCTGCTTAGTATAAGTTAGATTAGAATTGTTTGTTTTGTTCAGACTAACTTTGCAGGTACTACTTGGTGTTGAAAAGAGTGATGCAAGATCAACTTGGGCATGGAAAAGAAAATGCCAGGTGTCACTTGCTAATTGGATGCAATTTGATTGTAAG
Source organism: Tanacetum coccineum (assembly GCA_026074375.1). Lineage (NCBI taxonomy): Eukaryota > Viridiplantae > Streptophyta > Magnoliopsida > Asterales > Asteraceae > Tanacetum > Tanacetum coccineum. The sequence goes on from BQNB010045392.1 coordinate 23,207, forward strand.
TAATGATGTTGTGGTCTACTTGCTGTAAATTTTATTAAAACTGGTTGAAAGTATGTTAAGTCTGATGAGTTACTATTAATACTGGTTGACTATTTTAAGTCTGGTAGTACAAGATTTAAGTCTGGTAGCTTTCACTTAATACTGTTTGAAATAAAATTATCTTATTTTATTTATAATTAACAGTTGAAGATATTTTAGCCGCCTAAAAACGCTGAAGAGTACTTCTCTATTAGGGATAAAAGTAATTTCTCTTTATCCTTATCACTATTTACCCTATTATTTTTCAAAATGCAATCGTTAACATTTTTCCACTACAGACCTTAATATGTCAAACGTCACAACACCAGTACTTATTTTTAAGATTCAAATTAATTTCACCAAGTGTTTTACATGGCGCAAACTCAAGTATTGCGATAGCACAACCAAGTGGGTTATTACATCAAAACCAACTGAGTGTACTGGGTACACGGAGTTAGTGGATTTCCTCAGAAGAATCAAAATTGAGGTATGCTCTCACGCCACATCCACTCTATCTTCGATTTCCCTTTATCAAGCAGTTTTGGCCGCCTGCAACTGCTAGAACACTTGCAGATGGACTTCAACAACTTAATGCACAATAGTATACCATTGAAACATACAATTGCTGAAGAGTCTGTTAGAGGGAGCTCAATTAGCAGATGCTTCAGGGATAACATATTTGCAAAATGAGAGACTTTTTGAAGGATTGCAAACTATTGGGTATGTAACAATGACAGAACTTTTACATTTTGGAAAAAGCACTTTACACCCCAATGGAGATTCTTAATCCATCACATTCTTTCATGTCTAAAGCTCCAAAAGGGAGGATGGGATCTGTTTGGTAGCAACATCGCCATTTGCTTTGATCTGTCTTTCCACTGAAGAGACTTTAACTTTTCAAAATCTATCTTTGATGGAGATCTCAAATTGAAAAAGCAAAATCATGGTTTTTAATGTACCCCCGTTTTCTTCAATGATTTTGAATGTTCAAACTGAAACAAAAACCTTTTGTACCTGTATCATTAACCAAAAGATTTTTTTGGAAATATGGAAACGAGGTTTCAAGGGATACACTAGACCATTGTTGCCTGTATGCTACACCATTGATGCTGGTCAACCTCATCCAAGTGTTGTCCAACACCATCTCAGTCTGTACCAGCTACCTCATCATCTCATGTACAAATTAACAAACCACTCCCATTGTAACTACTCTGTACAACCAAATCCTCAACCATCAAGTGTAAAAACCAAATTCTATAACACTAAATCAACCTGTACAAAAACAACTTCACTCCACCAGTCTCTACCTTCTTGACATTTCAACCAACTCTCCACCATCTCCTCAAATACCATCACCTTCAAATCATGATACAGAAGGTCCATCATTTGAAACTTCTTATCATATGTCTCCACCACCTTCACATGAACCTGAGCTTCAAGCATTTAGATCTAGTGAAGAAAGTGAGCAACTTAGGAACCTAATGGATATTGTACCTAGGCTGGAGTCAAGAGTAAAATCTTTGGAAAAGGAACTGAGTGAAACTAAGCAGTCACTTGGTACAGAAATCTTCAAGCTGAATGAGAAGGTTAAAAAGCTTGAAGACAAGTTGAGGAAGAAGAGGAAAAGTAAAGAAGCTAAGGATGCAGAGGGTCAGGATCAAGAAGTTCCTTTTGAAACAGATCAAGGAGATATATTTGTTACACCTGAAAAGAGCAAGAGTTCAGGGGAGGCTCAAGAAGAACAAATAAGTCCTTCCACTTTGGAGGCTGCCAGATCTTAACAAAAGGTGCTGCCTCAGATGCGTTTAAGGGAGCACAAGCACCTCTGGTAGCAAATTACAAAAGAAAATCAAAGTCTACAAAAACTCTTACAAAAGTCTTCATTTTGAAGAACCGGATTCTGGGGGCTCAAGTTAATACTGCTCAAGTTAATACTGCTCAAGTTAATACTGCTGAACTTAATCCTGATAGTACATCTTCAGCTCAAATTAATACTGGTGAAGTTAATGCTGCTGAGGTTAATACTGGTGAAGTTAATGCTGCTGAAGTTAATACTGGCGAGGCAGAAAGGGCTCAAAGGAGAAAAGGAAAGGAGCCAATGACTGAAGAGGACATTCAAGCTGAAGTTCAAGGAATCAAAAGACATCAAAAGAGCTTCAAGAGTTAGCAGATTTAGAGGAAGCTAAAAGAGTGCAAGCTCAAAATGGATGCTGAAACACAAAGACAAATTGATCTTGATGCACTTCTGGCTAGAAGATTGGTAGAGCAAGAGGAAGAAGCAGCAGAGAGCACTGGCAACTGATTTTGGATTACATTAGCAGATTAAATCAGATCAGATTCTTGCAGATAAAGATTTCAACAAGAAGAAAGGGAGCAATATATATTGGAGGAAAGAGCAATGTTCCTACATGACACAATGCTGCCCAAGAAGTTTTTGCAGAACAAAGGAGTTGCTATTATCAGAATCAAGCCACCAACAATATCTCAGCGTAGAAATCAGATGATCACATATCTGAAAACATGTCGCAAACAAAGAAGCATGCTGAGTTAAAGTCTAAGTCATTTGAGGAGATTCAAGTACTGTATGAGAGATACAAGAAGCAAGATCAGACTTTTGTGGCTATTGGATCTAAAGAAGATGAAAGAGCAATCAAAAAGATGAATGAGAAAGATGCTGATAAAGAGGAAGAAAAGAAGGATGAATCTGTTCATGAGGAAGTTCAAGAGGAAGAAGGAGCAAAGAAAAGGAAGTTAGGCACAAGGAGAAAGTTAAAGGCAAAAAGGAGAAAGCATGGCTCTAGTTTAACAGAGAAGATGATGATTTGAAGATATTGCTTGCATAAATTCTGATGAGGACAAAGTGATGATGTTGGGAGTCTTGGATCATCATGTTCTATCCATTATTGAATGGCAATATTTTTTCTTACAACTTAAACATCAAACATGATCAAAACCAAACCTGATGAAGATATATATCTGAATTAAGGTAACAAGGTGCTAATGGACATCAGAGATTCTTTCGCACCTAATGGAGTTTTATCGATTTGGAAAAGAGAAGATTTGAAATTTAGTTTATGAAGCTAGTCATGGAAGAATATAAAGATAGGCTTCCTGAAAAGGATTCGACAGGTTGTTTGGGGGGAGATCTGATAGTATGTTTAATCAAGGTGATCGGCTGGACTATTTGGGATACACAGCAAGACTGGAAGCTTATCAGCTGGAAACTACATAGTTCCTCAGGAGTACATACTATCATGACAAGTACTGGACTTGTTTTTCATATGCTTGTGGAAAGCAAATATCCTCTGACAAAGGAAGTACTTTCACAAATGCTGGATTTGAAGCTAGAAACTGAAGAAGAAAGCTCTATGGCTTTGGAGCTGATCAAGTTTGTGAGATACCAATTGTAGGTTCCGATTAATACTTCACTTCATAACACACAACACGAATCCAAGAAAAGAGAGAGAGAGAGAATCGTGTAGAGAGAGAGAGAGATTTTAGAGTTGAGAGAGAAAATGAGATGGAAAAAGAAATTTAGATAAAAAGAAAAGATATTTTCTAAATAAGAAAAATATCTATATATATTTAGATATTTAGAAAATATCTAAATATATATATACCCCTACACATTTAATGTGACGCGCGGGATATTTAACTAGGACCCGGGCTCGGGTTTTGTTTGGGATTAAACCCGAAACATATACAATATTAGATTAACTATCGAGCCCGATTCCCGATATTATCCTGTTACAACATTAACTAATTAAAGACCGAAGCTCCATCGTAGAGTGACCGAGCTTCCTTGTTCGACTCAATAAATTGAGGCTAACAGATAAGCATGGGGTGAACTCCCACGAAGCTATTTGTTTTTGGTCACCGAGTCGTAAGCTCGACTCGATCCCTGAATTTAGTTGTCCTTAGGGAAAGTTTGGAGATCCGGGATAACCAATGGTGGTGTATCCCCTCCATAGTAGTGCTTCAAACGATGACAATTGACTTTGAAATTTGAACCGTCGGCATGAGACAACTTGGCAGTGCCATAAGGATAGACTTCGGTAATTGTGAAAGGACCGGACCATCGGGATTTGAGCTTTCCGGAGAAAATCTTTAATCGGGAGTTGAAAAGCAAGACATGATCACCAACATTGAAGATTCGGTTCTTTATCTTGGAATCGTGAAGTTTCTTTGTCTTCTCCTTGTAGATTAGCGAATTCTCATAAGCTTGATCACGAAGCTCGCTAAGTTCATTGAGTTGAAGCTTTCGATGATCACCCGCGGTCTTGAGATCGAAGTTGGCATGCTTAAGAGCCCAATATGCCTTGTGTTCTAGTTCGACGGGTAAGTGACACGCTTTTCCATAAACTAACTTGTAGGGCGTGCATCCGATTGGAGTCTTGTAAGCGGTTCGGAATGCCCACAATGCATCGTCTAACTTGTCTGACCATGAGGCACGGTTTTCTCCTACCGTCCTCTCTAAGATTCTTTTGAGACCACGATTCGTCACCTCGACTTGACCACTAGTCTGAGGGTGGTAAGCGGTAGAAAGACGATGTGTGACACCATATTTAGACATAACTTTATCAAATTTGTCATTATAGAAATGGGTCCCACGATCGCTTATGATAGCTCTAGGTGCACCAAATTGGGAGAAAAGGGATTTTAAAAACTTAACAACTACTCTAGCATCGTTGGTGGGGAGCGCCTTGGCTTCAACCTATTTGGAAAAATAATCGACTGCCACTAGAATATATTTGTTTCCTCTAGATGACGGAAAAGGTCCCATAAAATCGATACCCCAAACATCGAAAATTTTACAAACTTGGATTGCATTTTGAGGCATCTCATCTCGATGTGAAATCTTGCCTTGTCTTTGACATGCATCACAAGATTTGATCAATTCATAAGCATCCTTATAAATTGTAGGCCAAAAGAAACCGGCATCAAATACTTTCCGAGCGGTGATATTAGCACTATGATGGCCCCCGGTGGGTCCTTCATGACAAGCCTTGAGGATTTCAAGAGCTTCTTGGCCAAATACACATCTACGGATGATTTGATCTGCACATGTACGAAAGAGATAGGGATCATCCCAAAAGTAATGCTTTATATCCTTGAAAAACTTCCTCTTTTGTTGGGTTGACATTCCTTTGATAAGAAAATTCCCCGCGTGGTAATTTGCTATATCGGCAAACCACGGGGTATTTTGGTCATCATGAGAAGTCACCGTATTCAATGTTTCAAGAGGAAAAGTTTCATTAATCTCTTTAGGATCAAAAACATTCTCATACGGGTTTTCAAGACGAGAGAGGTGATCGGCTGCATAGTTTTCAGCTCCCTTGGTATCAATTACTGAAAAATCAAATTCTTGAAGAAGTAAGACCCATCTAAGCAATCTTGCTTTGGCGTCTTTCTTGTTGAAGAGGTATTTCAATGTGGAGTGGTCCGAGTAAACAACACTTTTGTTCATGATTAGATTTGATCGAAACTTCTCAAAAGCGTAAATAACTGCAAGCATCTCTTTTTCCGTTGTTGTGTAGTTTGATTCTGCTTTGGTCATTATCTTACTTGCATAATGAATTGGTCTAAAATTCTTCTCAATCCTTTGCCCTAAAACCGCACCTATTGCATAATCACTTGCATCACACATGATTTCAAAAGGTTGGTCCCAATTCGGAGCAATGAGAATTGGAGCTTCGGTTAACTTCTTTTTCAATGTTTGAAAGGCTAGAATGCAATCTTCCGAGAAGATAAAAGGAGTGTTTTTCTCTAAGAGATGGGTCATGGGTCGAGAGATCTTTGAAAAGTCTTTGATGAATCTGTGGTAAAAACCAGCATGCCCAAGAAAACTTCGAATTCCCTTAACGGTGGTTGAGTGAGGTAGCTTAGAAATCACATCGATCTTAGCTTTGTCGACTTTAATTCCTTTCTTCGAGATCTTATGTCCGAGTACGATACCTTCTTTCGCCATGAAATGGCTTTTTTCCCAATTTAGAGCTAAATTGGTGTCTTTACACCGTTTAAGCATTTTTTTCTAGATTGGTGAGGCACGTAGAAAAAGAATCTCCAAAAACCGAGAAATCATCCATGAAGACTTCCATTGTCTTTTCAATCATGTCATGGAAGATTGCCATCATACACCTTTGAAACGTGCCTGGCGCATTGCATAAACCAAAAGGCATGCGGCGATAAGCAAACGTTCTGTATGGGCAGGTAAATGTGGTCTTTTCTTGGTCATTTGGATCAATTGGAATTTGGAAATAACCTGAGAAACCATCAAGGAAACAATAGTACTCATTTCTTGCGAGTCTCTCAAGCATTTGATCCATGAACGGTAAAGGGAAATGGTCTTTTCTTGTAGCTTCGTTCAACTTACGATAATCTATGCATACTCTCCATCCTGTTACAAGTCTTGTCGGTACTAATTCGTTATCATCATTGGTTACTACGGTCATTCCTCCTTTCTTTGGTACACAGTGTACTGGGCTCACCCAAGGACTATCCGAGATTGGGTAGATCAATCCAGCGTCGAGAAGTTTTTCAACCTCTTTTTTAATGACATCATGAATTTTTGGATTAACCCTTCTCTGATGTTGGACCGCTGGTTCATAGTCATCTTCCATTAGAATTTTATGAGAACAAAATTCCGGGTTTATACCCTTAATGTCAGAGAGCTTCCAAGCAATTGCTTGCTTTCGGGATTTAAGAACCTTTATGAGAGCGGTCTTTTCATCATCGCTCAAATCTTTGGCAATTATAACAGGCAACTTGTTGTTATCTGCTAAAAATGCGTATTCGAGATGAGGTGGTAAGTCCTTAAGTTCAACCTCGGGAGGTTCATCGATTGAAGATTCGGCAGATTTACAAACTTTAAGCTCTTTCTTGATTTCTGGTAAGTAACTTTCTTGATTTAGTGAAGGCGAAGGATCACTATTGAGAAGAGATTCGAGAAGGAGAATGTCCCCCTCTGGGTCATAATAAGCTTCATCAACTTCCGGTGAAGTTGGATCATCGGCTATAGCAAGAAAAGTATCAGCTTCTTCCAAGAGTAGAAAATCACTATCCCCGAAAGGAGTGAGAGTCGGAGAAGAATTTGAAACAATCGGATCGTATCCGGGAGAAGGATTGCCATATGGCGATCACGTCTGAAAATCCTAGAACTTCCTGAGAATACTCTTCACAAGCTAATTCAACAACGTCGATTCGATTCGCCGTCATATCATTATAATTAACCGAGTATCTCGAAGTTTGATCAAGATTATAAGTAATGGCCTCATTTCCTACTCGAAGGGTTAATTCACCTTCGTACACGTCTATCAAAGCACGACTGGTCTTAAGAAAACACCTCCCGAGAATTAGAGGTACTCGAGGGTCTGGTTCAAAATCTACGACCACGAAGTCGGCTGGAAACTGGAATACACCAACTTTAACGTTGACATCTTTAGCAATACCGATTGGTCGTGAGATCGAACGGTCCGCTAGTTCTAGTGTCATGCACGTTGGAGTCAGGTCTGGAAGGTTAAGCTTTTTCCACACGGAAAATGGCATGAGATTTATGCTAGCGCCAAGATCGGCCAAGGCTAAGCACTCAATCTCGGGAAATTACATGAATAAGGGAATCCCCCCCCCCCCCCCCCGTACCGGGTGTCACCAAGTTTTTCGGGTAACTTGTTAAGTATGACCGCCGAGCAATGTTCGTTCAAAGGGGTTCTAGCATTCACTAAGCTTTTCTTTATTTCCAATTAAGGCTTTAAGAGTTGAAGCAAACTTGGGCATTAGAGTCAAAGCATCCATGAAACTAAGATCGAAACTCATATCTTTGAAGATTTCATAGAATTTCTCTTTTATTCATTAGCATTCTCACGGTGCCTCTCATCATTTCTCCTTGAAGGATAAGGAATTGACGGTTTTGGGTTAGGCATCGGTGTACTAACTGGAGCAACATCTGGCTCAGAAACTGGATTTTGTTTTTCAACTGGGACAACAGAGGTTGGACGTCTTCGGTAATTCCGTTATTAGTAGGAAAAACCGTGTCCTTTGTCACCTCGGTTCTACGTTCCACTACTTTAGGAGAAGAAGTAGGAATCGTAGGTCCTTGATAAGCAGTACCACTTCTGGATATAATACCTTCAAGTACTTCTTAGGGTTTGTAACGGTGTTGACTTGGAATGAGTACTGAATTCGAAGACGAAGCGTATTAGAATTTACGAAACTTAGAATTCATTTCCGCTTAAATTTGTCATCTGGGATTTAGTAAACCTTGGCCTTGAGTGTTGCATATTTCTCAATACAAATCATTAGCCTTTGACATAATTCTCAAAATCGGTCTTTGAAACACCTTGCATTTGCTGAGCAGGAGCTTGATAAGGTTGAGCTTGGTAAACTGGTGGTTGACTAGTCGGAGGTTGATAAACTTGTCCTTGATAAAAGTTATTTCCACGGTTTTGATTGAAATTGGTTCCTCGATTTTGGTTGAAATTATTTCCTTGATTCTGATTGAAACGGTTTTGATTGTTTTGAATCGGAGGAAAACCAGGAGGTCGGATTTGATTCGAAACCATCGGAGGTCTAGAATTGGTATTTCCTTGATTAAAATTGGCTGCAGCAGCTTGTGAAACGTACTCTTGAATGTTGTCTCGATAAATGTTGCCATCGGTGGCTGGACAATTTTTATAAGAATGAGCACCTCCACAAGTTACACAACTCTGCTCGACCGCTTTTACGGGTGCGGGAGCTTGGGCTTTTTGTTTGTCGATAAGCATAGTCTTCATCATATTCTTAAGTTCAGAAACTTCGGTTGTAAGAGCAGCAACATCTGGTGAAATTCCAGGGGTAGATGAATTCGAACTCACTTTGGCAACGACTGCCTTGTTTCGTGAATTACGAACCTTGGATTTACTCTCGATAATTCTCAAGCATTCACGAGGCATCTTATCCAAAAAATTTCCACCCGCAGCAGAATTCAACGAATCTTGATCATTAGCATTCAAAGCATTGTAAAACGTATCTAATTGATGTAATTCAGAAAATCCGTGATGTGGGCATGCTCGAAGAAGGTCATTAAATCGATCCCAAGCCTCATAAAACGATTCGTCAAATCTTTGTTGAAATCTCGTGATTTCGTTACGAAGATTTGTCGTTTTTGAAGGAGGAAAGAATTGATTAATGAATTTTGAAACAAGATCATTACCCATGTCAAAATTGATCGAGGAGGTTCTTTTTCTAGCCAAATCCGGGCTGAACCTTCAAGAGAAAATGGAAAAAGCATAAGCTTAATTGACGTGCTCGGGATATCCGGGAATCTCATTGTTGAAGTAATCTTATTGAAATAACGGATGTGAGCATGTGGATCCTCTTTATCATGTCCGAAAAACTATTTGTTTTGAACAAGATTGATTAAACCATGCTTTAACTCAAAGTTAGCATTGATTTCAGGAATTACAATTGCATCCTCGTACCCCTCGGTGGGTGCTTGGAGCAATTGTGCCATAGTCCGGTTATCAGCCATCGGAACTAGGGGAGGATTAACAAAAGGTTCTTCTAAATGAAATGGTTGAACAACAGCCGGTTGGGCTTGTTGTTGACGGTTACGGTTGCGGGTTTGAGAACGAGTGCGCATGCACAAAGTAGAAAAAGAAAATTTAAACTAATTTTTTTTATTTTTTATTTTTTTGCAATCTATTTAAACGGATAACGAGATAGACATCTTAAACCGAATATTCAAAATTTACTTCACGGTAGCTTCTTATAAATTTTACTTTTAAGGTGAGCCGTTTCTTCGTAAATGACACCAAATGGGGGCCCCTCCTAAGTTTTAAATTTGTATTCGAGTTGGGAACTTATATGGATAATACCTCTATTGAAGGTATTATTTGTTGGTGTTCTTTTACCAACTTTGTCTATTTTATTTTTTATTATGGAGATTTTTTTATATTTTTGATTTTTTTGATTTTTTTTAAATGATAATTATACTAAAAAGAAAAGAAAAATATTTTTTATTTTTTATATTTTATAATTTTTTTTGATTTTTGAATTTTTAACAAAAACAAAACTTTCGAAAATGAAAGGATCTTCAAATCACGATCAACAAACGCAAACGAAGGAATCTTAATCACAAATCCCCGGCAGCGACGCCAAAAATTGGTTACGCGTAAAATATAAAATATATAATACGAATGGAAAATTACTAATTTACCCTTGAGGACAAAGGTAAAAAGGAAATTCTTCAAAAAATTTATAATATAATATATAATACGTATATTAACCGGGAAGTATGATTCCCCGGGAATCCCCTAACGATGTGAAATTGAAACAGTTGTATTTTGGATAATGATTTGAATAGGAAACAAGGGTTGGATTGATTATCTACTTTTAAAAATTAAAATTAACAAACTCTAACAATTAAGCACAAGGACAAATAACGGGAAACCAAATTTCAACTAAAAACACAAAACGGGACCCCTAAACGGAGATCAAAAACCCTAAATTTCCAAAAATAAACCTAACTTAAATTTTTCTTTTTAAATGGACTCTATTTGACTAAAAAGTAAATTTAAAGAAAACTAGAACAAAAAACGGAGTTAAAATATGAAAAATGAAAACGGGGACAAATCCCGTTCTATTAAAATCGATTTTTTGCAAATGAGGACCCTATTGAAAGCAAAACTTAATTTTCCTATGAACTTTATGATAAAGAAATTTTCTAAAGAATTATTTATTTTTTTTGATTATTTTTTTTTTTTTTTATGATTTTTTTAAAGTTTTTAATGAAAATAAATGTTTAAAAATACTAAACGAACTATAAAAATTCTAGAAAAATTTCAAAAAATAGCTTACACTACTTAAAACCTAGGAAAAATAAGCTCGAGATCACAGCTTATTAAATAAGCCACGAAATAAGCTGGAACATCTTATAAGGCTTATTGGGCCAAAACGTGTATAAAGATTTAATAAAGCAAGGTAATAACGAAAATGACCCAAGGGCGCAGCGGTAGTGTGTAGTGTGTGTAGTGTTATAAAGGGTTGAGGTGTTGAGGTCGGGGGTTCGAGCCTTGCTCACCCCCGATTTCCACTTCCCTTTTTTTTAAAAAACTTAAAGAACAAAAGTTGTTAAGCACTTGAAAATAAGCATTTTTAATAAAAGAAACTTTTTGTGAAAAGCACGAAATAAGCTGTTAAACAGCTTATAATATGACATAAAGTACTTAGCTACTTTTTTTTGGTTTTTCTTAAACTAAATAAGCTAGAAACCTTAATAAGCTAAAAAAAAAAAAAAAAATTTAAGACTAAATAAGCTAGAATAAGCTAAACCTAATCTAATAAGCTAAATAGAACTAAAAATAAGCAACTAAATAAGCTAGAAAACTAAATAAGCCTAATCTTAAAATCAATTCCCAAACAGTCCTTAAGGACACTTTGAGCTTAAAAATAAGCTAGCAAATAAGCACCTTAGTAACTGCAACTTGACTTTTCTAAAAGAATAGCTTAAATGCTATAAGAAAATGCTTTTTAAAAAAGTTAAAAACAAAAAGAGCTTATTAAAAGGAGCTTGTGAAATAGGCTGTTTACAGAAACAAAGCTTTTGAGAGTTAAAAAGCTAAATTTCACTAATTTGCTTGCACATAATTCAATTTAAGACCATTTTCATTAATTCCAACTGTTTTGAAAAGCTTATGATATATAGAAGCTAATTTTAATAAGCTACCTTAACTGAAAACACTTAAAGACCTCTAAAGCTATTGATTAAATCAGCAAACTCAGGAAAAAGCACTTAAAAATCAAAAACCAATTAAGCTAAAATCTACAATAAGCTAAGACAGAAGATGAGCTTTTGAAAACTAGATAAACAACTTATAAGCACTATAATTCTATCATAAATCTAATCCTATTATATAGAAATTATAAATTTAGAAGCTAATTACTAGTTACTACTGTTTTTGGCTTTTTAGGAATTTTAGAGAAATTTAAAAGCTAATATACCCTATCAAATAAGCTACAAATTTTAAAATAAGCTTTAATCCTAGATTACTAATGTGTAAACTAAAATCCTACTTAATTTTAATCATTAAATCTTACTTAAGCTAACTAAATTCTGATCAAAAAGTAAATGCAGTATGAACTGCAATTAGACCTTATCTGATGCAATAAGTAGAATTGGTAAAACTAATTTGCAGGTGATCAAGTGGGTCAACCTGCAATACACACTCTAATTGAGTGTGTATGAACACTTCACAGGAAAAAACCAAGCTTATGAAAGCTTGGATCCAAAATTCACTAGCTAGCTTAAGTCAAATACCTCCCCTGGTGCAGGAACAACAACATAAGCCTTAACTACTTGAATTTTTGAAATCTAACTTCTGAAATCTCTTTTACTACTGATTTTAAATGAATTAAAAACTGGTTCAAGCAATGAACTTATCTCAATTTGACTTTTTGAGGTCAAATTGCATTAATCCAAACACCCCTTTAACTAATGCATAATCCATTTAAACTTTTAGATTTTCAAATCTCTATCTAGCAAAACCTAAATACCAGATATCAAATAGCTTATAACAAGTTTGATAAACATAAATCAAAGATCAATTAAGCTAGAATCAAAGATCTACAAGCTAAGCTAATTATTTTTGAGTTTTTAGTTGATTTTATGACAGATTATGAAACACTAAGATCTATAATTTTATAGCTAAAAACAGATTAAAAGACATAACTAATGAGCACAATAAGACAATATAAAGCACAAATAAGCAAATAGAAAGCAGATTAAGCAATTGATAAGCAAATAAGCAAAAATACACTAAGTATTTAAGAACAGAAATTGAAATGAAGACTTACAATAAGCTTTGGCTAAACAAAAGCTTAAAAGGCTCAAAAAGCTTGTCTACTAGCTCTGGCTTATTTAAAATAAGCCAGTAAAAATCCATGGAAGCTCATCCTTTGCTGCTTCCCTTCCATAAGCTCAAAACTCAATAAGCAAAGGTACTTATCTTACTTTACTGATTTGAATAGATTAAATGAACAATTTAGCTCAATCGCAAGCTTAGAGACTTGTGAGAGCTTAAGATGAGCTTATGTCAAGCTTATGAAACAATACCAAAAGCATTTGAGATATTTAAAAAAAACTATAAGTGAAAACAATTTATGAAAACTATCCTGAGGATTTTATTAATACTTAAAAACAGATTACAATACTAGATAAAAGGAAATTACAAGAGATTTTGAAAATAAAACGTTACATTTAAACTAAAAATACAAAAGAGCTTTTTAACTAAAAGTTGCAGAAAAAGAAGATATCTCTGAGTAAGTGAGGAGCTCGAATTTATAGCCACCAGGGAAGCTTCTAGGTCTAAATTCAGTTACACCTCCTCTCAATCTTGTCCGTACATTCCTTCAATCATTGGATGATTAATCTTGGTCGTTAGATCATATCTTAGCTCACACAGATTGCCAGCGTGGCAATCCGTGATTGTGACATGTTGTGCTTCTTTTGAGAGTAGATGATTTGTAAAAACTTCATTCCCTTGTGTTTCTTTTATTTCTCACGATCCTTGCTTGCTTGGGATTGACCAATTAGAAAGCATAATGATGTAATAACTCTGCCAACGTGTACCATACCACTTGAATTACCCAATCTAGCCCTTAATTAAGATTTGCACTTTGATTTTATCCCTGTGGTTAAACAAAGGAGACGGGTGAATAGTAATAAACTGTTTCTCCCGCTTCTTTTTTACTATAAGGGTGCGTTTGATTATTTTTGACCCGGGGTTGACTTAGGCTTTTTATAAAAGGGATGGGCCGGGTATTGTGGGTTATAAGAGATGGGCTCGGGCTTTTATAAACCGAATATGGTTTTAACTTTTAAGGACCATTCTTGTAACTTTGGATTTTTCAGGGACTGATTTGGTAATTTTGAGATTTTTGTCTTTTTGTGACCTTGACTTTGGGTTGACTGAAGTTTGACTAGGGTTTGACTTTGATAGCTTCCTCCCGGCTTTTTGCGTGCTCTTCCGTTCCTGTGTTCGTGTTTGCCCGATTTTAACCGTTTTCTTGTGATTTTTGCTTTATCCGTTCCTACACAATAAGAAAGACAAAACAAGCAATATACAAGCCTTTTATGCACACTTTTGGTCTTTTTAGGGTTTATTTTGATATAAAACGGATATGTGTTTTCACACATATCACTAACCAATTGAGATCTACACTATTAAATTCACCGCGAAACAAATAAGCTGAAATAATTCATCAACAATAAGCCAAAACTAAACTGAAATAAGCTCTAAAACTAGATCGCAATCTTAACAAACCATAAGCTAAACCGATAACTTCTTTTGCTAAACTTATAAGCTCACGCCAAAAGGAATAAGCTATTGAAAATGCTTACACGAAACTAAAAATAAGCTACAGAAATAGTGCTTACAAGAGATGCATATTTAGAAAAAAAAACAAGCCGCATAAAAAAAAGAACAAGTAATAAGTCGAACCAATTAGCAAACAAACATCATCTTTGTTTCAAAAATAAGCTTCAAGTACAAAACGTAATAAACTGAAATATTAAGCTCGATACAATAAGCTGCTGAAATAGAAAATAAGCTAACTATCACAAAGATTTTTAATGAAAACGTAAAAAGAAAAAAAAACAATGAAAAGAAAATTTGAGAAAAAAAAACAGATGATATCCCCAACCTACTGAACTATCTTCCATTAAATAGTAAAAATTATGTGAGGGTATTCTCGTTCATTCAGGCATAGAACCAATTAGAGACCAATATCGGAGGGTATGATAGTCTTTTTACCACTGATGCGTCATTGATTGCCAATGATTGACTGATTTAGTACATGCCAGGCCCGATCCTCCAATGTGTCATCGCCACGTGTCGGTTGTATATTAGAAGAGAAAACTCATAGTGGAGGCTCATGTGACTATCTTGAATTAATTGTTCGAAGTGTGCCACACGTTCTCTAATAAACAATATTAATTTGAGATGGACTTGGAAATAAAAATGGGCCAAAGAAGCATTGGGCTTTTGGGCTTTTGCAAGCTTGGGCTGGAAGGCACCATTGGACTCGTTTTCTCGTGCTCTTTCCACTGGTATGCTCGGAAACTTTTCACGACTTTGTCTTAGTTTTGAATATTAGGCACTCTTGATCGCGACGAACCTGTAAATACCCGTTTTTGCTCCGTTTTCAATTGTTTTTACTTGCAAGACATAAAAATACCAAACAAACATATTTGCAAGATAATTATCCATATTTTAGCATTTTTAGTCCAGTTAATAGTGTTTTACGGGGTATAAATGATGTGTGTTTTAGCAAATATCAAATTCTCCCATACTAAGCCATTGCTGGTCTACACGCAATGTAAATAAAACAAACCCGGAAATAAATAATTTTATCCCCTTTTTAACTTATAACCCCTCACAATCAAACACGAACAGAAAAGGCTAATTAAAAAGTTCAATAATCATTTAATTTCGCAAGCACGGTTCATATAAGCTAAAGGTTCAAAAAGGGACGTGTAGGGTTCAAATAAGAAATGTTCACGGGGCAAGTAAGGTACCGATAGACTCCTAATTTCGTGCTCTTTTCAATGGTGTGATCGTGGGATATTCACGACTTCGTTTGAACCTCAATAAATGTGAAAACATCGTCGAAAGTCACCCGAGAATTACCCTTTTTGCTTCGTTTTTAATCCTTTGTACATGTAAGACATAAAAACACAATACAAACATATTTGCAAGATAATTACTTATATTTTAGTGTTTTAGTCCATTTTAATGTGTTTTCTAGGGTACAAATGATGTGTGTTTATGCACACATCAAATTTCCCCACACTAAGCCATTACTGGTCCCACACCAATGTTTATAAAACACGCCCAGAAAGAAATAATTTATTCCCCTTTTAACTTATGACCCCTCATAATCAAACAAAAACAGAAAATGTCCATTAAGAAGGTTCAAAAATCATTTATTTCTAAAGCGCTCCCGTTTTAACCACTTATTTAATAATAATAGATAAAAACTAAGATAAATATTTATAAAATTTATTCAAAAGGCTTTAAGAACGGGAGTTCGTCATCCTTGATTTTCACAATCTCCAAACTAAGCTTAAAACGAAATCACAGTCAAATATAAGATTAGATGCTAACACTACTCATAAATGCTAATTGTGTAAGTAAAAACTTTAACTTTTCGCTCCCATTATTCCTAAATCCTCTATGGATTTTATTATCATTATTGGTGACAAATAAATCAAGTCCTTATTTATATAAACTAAACCCGGTTTAGAACACAATTAATTTGAAATCATTTCCTAAAGAGACGATATGGTGAGAATAAAGTCCACATTAAGGTTCTAATTTCGCATGATCTAGGGATTATCCTTTTTATTTCATCCGAAACAACTCAACTACGAGTCCAGAGACGGAGGCTTTATTTAGATAACCATAGAGTCGAAATTTGGCTTTATTCTTATTATAATTGCAACATTATTAAACCTCGGTCCTTTAAAAAACTGCCATATCGGTATGCGAGCCGACCATGGTCCAGGAGTCTTATTTCGACCTCGGTGATCCTCGACCTTTTTGAAGGCTACAACATCGGTTGTGAGCCGGCAAGATGCAGCAAACTTTTATCAGTCTCAGATTATTGTTCTTACTATGGGCCTTATTTTGAAGACTTCCACATCGGCAGCGAACCGATCAGAGACAGTAAACTTTTATCAGCCCACGGTTGTTATTATTATTATTACCTCCACCCTTTAAACGACTATCACATTGGTATGTGGGCCAACCATGATCCAGAAGTCTTATTTCGGCGTCGGTTTATTACATAATTATTATTATAGCCAAATTTCAAGTCCTGTGGTCTTTTAACTACCTGGACAACGGTAGTGAGCCGTCAGGAATCGGTAGCATATTTCCCCACAACACTGACAAAACCTCGATGTGTACCATAATCTCACCAGAAGGAATCTCTACGAAGTAATTTAAACTAAGAATCGCAAAAACCAAAAGTAACTTTATTTATTTAACAATTATATAACGTTTATTTATTTAACAATTATATAACTCTTTAGATCTCATAGAGGTTAATTTAGATCTCATAGAAGCAAAAAGTCACAATTAACCTCTATGAGATCTAAAGAGTTCCAACTACTCTATGTTTAGCATCTAACTTATATTTAACTCTATCATCTTTCGTTCTTTGCAAAAATTTAAAGTTAAGCAAACGCTAAGTCTCGAAAGCTAAGGGGAAAGCAAGAGTTTAAAACTCGGTCAAGTCAAAACCTACCTAGTTCTACGGGCCTACTTATTATTAACATTTTTATATTTTTATATTTTTCTATTTTCTTATCATCAATTTTTCTATCATCGTCATCATTTTATTTATATATATTTATATATATATAATACAATAAAATTTTAAAATTTTGGTCAAAACGTGGTTACGCGGGAACACAGACAAGCACAGGTAATATCATATTTTAGCAGAAATCCCCCTCCACACTGAGAATGGAACATTGGCCTCAATGTTTAAAATTATCAGGTTTTACCCCCACACTTAGGAATGAAAAAGACAAATGCAAAAAAATTCCAAGTGTGAAAGGGGTAACAATACATATATAAATGATCAAGATCGAAGATTCCAATAAGCAAAAGATCAAAGACCGGATGATTGGAGGATTGAAAACAAGCACGGGTCTTTAAGATCTTAAGGAATCCTGCAAAAATGGTACCACAAACCATAGAAAGAAGCACACCCCCATACTTGGGCTATAAAATCACACACTTATTTATTAATAAAATAGAAAGAAGAAAAGACACCGGTTGCCTCCCGAGAAGCTCTTGTTTTTGTGCGAGTCTCTAGCTTGACTCTCCCCATATCATTGTGATATTAGGGACGAAACATGTAGAAGAGAAAATCTCCATCGAACTTTCATTCAAGATGTTTAGATAAACATTTAAGCATATGAAAGTTCCACTCCGATGAGATACCACCGTCTCAAGACTAAAAACAAGAATGTCGGGGTCAAAAATGGTGTCTTCACTTCCGGAGGAGAGAAGAAAAGGAGATTCCACCAGATAGGTGAAATAAGGAAAAAAAATTAGGATAACATATATGAGGGAAAGATAATGGCGATCCTCAAAGGGTAATTTTACATATGTTAGAGAAAAAAATATCTCCTAAATCCCGGGGTCAAAAACATTGTCCTCGGTCATCAAATCATCAATTGGAGCATCTTACAAAATCTTCTTCCATTCATTCTCTTTAGATTCCAAATCAAATAAATCATCATTCTCTTTGAGAGGCGGTTTATCGGTGAACCCCTTGAGAATGGAAGCAACGCTTATCTTAGGAGTAGACGGATCATGGTGAAATAGAAACTCAATCTTATCAACGTCACCACCTGGGTTTAAACACTCATCCTCATTATCATCGGAAAGAGGTGTGATTAACAAAGCCGGCTCATCAAGGTTAGAAACATAAGAGTCCTTACTCTCGATGTTCTCTAACACCTCATCAAAAAGAGGATTTACGCCACTAGAAATGTATTCGTCCTCAAATTCAAAAGAAGGGTTCGAGTAAATTTTAACATTTACTTTCGGAACGTCCTCATCTAATAGTGACTCGTCATCACTAGAGGTAAAATCATCATTTGAATCGAAGAGAGGGTTAGGGAAAGTCACTAATTTTTCCTCATAAACATTAATGGGAGAGAAATCATCACACGAAGGTAAATCACAATCACTATCACTCTCGGATGTATCCTCGAACTCACTTGGGATTGGAACAAAGTCCTCAACACTAGACTTTATTAATTCGTCTAATTCCTTTTTAGGAATAGTGCTAAAATGCTCATCTTCCATTATGAGAGAATCCGTAATCGATAAATCGAGTGTGATTGCAACTGACAGAGGAAGTTCAAAAATAATATCTCTCAAAGGAATAGAACTTTCCTCGTTATTGTCATCATCATCATCATAGAAAATAGGAGGCTTCTAATATTGAGAACTAATTTTAGCTTCCTGCTCTTCTTGTTTTAGTTGAATTCCATTAAGAATTTGCAAATTGTTAGGAATAAATCTTCATCAAGAGTTAATACTGCCAATGTATAACTAACAGTACTAATGGAGTTAGTACTGCCAGTACAAACTTAGTACTGAAATAGTCTTAGTTCAAAAGCATATTTAAATTTAAGAAAAAAAGATTTTCCCTATATTTATTAAATCACATATATTACACTTAATATAATTATACATCCTTTAAACTAAGGAAATCCTCGACCTTTTAGAAGGCTGCAACATCGGTTGTGAGCCGGCAAGATGCAGCAAACTTTTATCAGTCTCAGATAATTACTATGTGCCTTATTTAGAAGACTGCAACATCGGTTGTGAGCTGGCAAAATGCAGTAAACTTTTATTAGCCCATAGTTTTTATTAGTATTATTACCTCATTTTTCATTTTTTTACACTTTATATTACCATGATATAGATAAAATTTCTTTTTAGAAAATTTAAGTATAAATTTGAACTA
Organism: Tanacetum coccineum; assembly: GCA_026074375.1. NCBI lineage: Eukaryota > Viridiplantae > Streptophyta > Magnoliopsida > Asterales > Asteraceae > Tanacetum > Tanacetum coccineum. Next base: position 42,752 of record BQNB010045392.1, read on the forward strand.
AGACTAAATAAATTATTGTTATTGACTATACTTCAAAAATCGTTGATTTAAGTTTAATTTTCGAAAAGAGCACGTATTATTAGTCCGGTTAGAAGCTTATAGGAGAAAAAGCCACAAACTACACTTATGGGATCTTAAGATTTCCCACTAATCCTTGTTTAGCATCTTACTCATAATTAACTCTATCATTTCTCGTTTTTTGCAAATTTAAGATCTTTAATAAAAGCGATCCGCGAATGCTTAGTCAAGTTTATAACGGTTAAGGGACAAAGCTAAGAGCTCAACACGCTCGATCGAGTCAAAATTTATTCTTATTCTACCTAGCAGGAAAGTCAACATTGTGATAAAACACTTATTTTATTTTTGAAATTTTTTGGTATTTTGGTGGTAAAAACGGGATTACGTAAAAACAATGACTGCAGGCACAATCAAATCGATAGATCCCCCCATACTAGAATTGAACATTGTCCTTAATGTTTTAAGAAGGGTCTCTACGTAAATCTAAAGCCGTTTATTAAGTGTGCTCAAAGATAAATGTTAGTCGATAAGATTTAGGATATTGGATTCGCATACTCATGCTAAGGATTGAAGCTCGAGTGAACGAAGGACAAAACCACGAGCACGAGAGGCTTCATAATCCGGGGCAATCCTGGACAAACATCACAAACCATAAAACAGGAGAAAGGAAGAGGCGAGCCTCCTCACAACACACTTATTTATTAATACTATTATTAGGATAAGCATGGGTTGCCACCCACGAAGGGCTTATTTTTGTTAACCGAGTCTTGAGCCTGACTCGATCCCCCATACTTGAGTTGGTCAAGGAGGATAGAAATGGAGAAACGGAACATCCAAGATAGGAATGTCCTCTCCATAGATCATCATCGGGCTTTCAGAAAAATGCTGGAAAGCTTTAAAGACCCGATGAGATAAGAGATGAACTTTGTCCTCATTTTTGGATGAAAATGAAAGCAAAGTATCAAACATTGGAGAAAGGGTGGGAAGGGTGGGCAAAACATTAGGCACATAAACATAAAGTTCTCTTGTCGAATTATCAGAAATATCATCCACCACTTTTGTAAAAACTCCCGTATCGGGCTCATCATCATAGTAAACATGATTATCATCCGGTGGTTTCTCAGGAGGACGAGGGGATGATGGAACATAATAACGATCAAAGTGAAATGACTCATTTTCAGGAAGTGAAAGGGGATCATTGCTAAGAAATTATTCAAGAAAAAGAATATCCCCTTCCGAGTCATAGTCGTCATTCTCAATACCCGGTGGTATCGAGTCATCCGGAGTAAGAAAAATATCAATCTCCTCCATAAGAGAGTCAATACTCTCAACGGGGATCAGAGATGGAGAGAAAGATTCGATTACAACATCAGAATTTTCAGAATTAAATTCTTCCGGAGGTCGAGGAGATGAATTATCATACAACAATTTCTCAATAAGACGAATTTTGTAGAATACTAGTAATCTTAATGATCAAACCAAGAACAAGAGTGAGATGTGGGTTGAGATGTTAGAGTTAGGATGGATGGAAAATG